>JAJEJO010000964.1:328946-373197 GCA_020662805.1 Glaucomys volans
CGTATCGGTTTCCCCCTGTAGGTAATCTGATTCTTTTCTCTCGCCGCCTTTAAAATTCTATCTTTGTTTTGTATGTTAGGCATTTTCATTATAATGTGCCTTGGTGTGGATCTGTTGTAATTCTGTGCATTTGGTGTCCGGTAAGCTTCTTGTAATTGATTTTCCATCTCATTCATCATATTAGGGAAATTTTCTGATAATATTTCCTTGAATAGATTATTCATACCCTTGGTTTGTATCTCTGCGCCTTCCTCAATCCCAATTACTCTTAAATTTGGTCTTTTCATGATGTCCCATATTTCTTGGAGGGTTCGTTCATGATTCCTAACCATCTTCTCTGTTTGTTCAACTTTGTTTTCAAGATTAAATATTTTGTCTTCATTGTCTGAGGTTCTGTCTTCCAGGTGATCTATTCTGTTAATTATGCTTTCTATTGAGTTTTTAACTTGGTTTATTGTTTCCTTCATTTCCTTGTTTCCTTCAAGGATTTCTGTTTGTTTTTTCCTCAGAATTTCTATCTCTTTATTGAAGTAATTTTTTGCTTCCTGCAATTGCTCTATTAACTGATTATTCATAGCCTGAATCTGCTCTCTCGTCACATCATTCTCTTCTCGGATCACTTTAATTATGAACATTCTGAACTCCATTTCTGTCATTCCTTCTACCATGCTGTCTTTGGGTTCTCTTGATATGTCATCTAGGTTTAATTGGGACACTTTCTTCCCGTGTTTTCTCATGGTGTTCGTGTATCTTCCCCTCTGTTGTTTGAGGGGTGTTTGATCAAGCGGTGACCCAAGAAAGGTGCTGTCCCACTACCTCCAGGTTGGGAATGATCAATGCTTCTGGGCAGAGGCAGCCTAGTGTTGATAGACAATTAGATACAGCAAGGTGGTAGACTCTGGGCCTGGGTGTGGGCCTGGGCACTAGTTCAAGTTGGGGTGGTGTCACAGAACTGTGCTCAGTGATGGAGACACTGGGCTTGAGAGCCCAGACTGACCTGAACTCCTCGCTGGGGGTTCAGGCAGTGGCAGGTGGTTGCTCTCTCCTGGGGACACTGTAAGCTATTGCCAAAGGCCCAAAGCTCCCTGCCAGATCACTTCAGACACTGCTGACACTGCTGGCGGCCCCAGGGAAGCTGGGGGAGTGGCGCAGAGTAGTTTCCACTCCCTGCCAGAGACTGCGTTCTCAGAGTTTCCCGGCTGGAGCTCCCCCTGAAGCCGCTGGCGTCCCCAGGAAGCTGAAAATGGACCCCCACTGCCAGGGAATCCGCCAAACTCAGAGCAGTTCCACCTCCCCTGCCGGAGTCAGTGATTCTAGGGGCTCCGGGCCCACCTCTCCAGATGCGGCTTGAGGGCCTGGGAAGCCCAAGATGGGCGCTTTCTGCCAGGTGAGCTGGGGGGAGTGGCACAGAATAGTTCCCACTTCCCGCCAGAGACTGAGTTCCCAGAGTTTCCCGGTTGAAGCTCCCCTGAAGCAGTGCAGCGGAAGGCCCCAGGAAGCTGGTAATGAGCCTTCTCCGCCAGTTAAGCCGCCAAAATGGCGTGGGGTAGCTCCATCTCCCCACCAGAGTCTGCGATCTCAGAGTTTCCCGGACGCCTCTGAATGCCCAGGTAGCCTGAGATGCTCGGTCTCTGCCTGGGAGGCCGCTGGCTGGTGCTGGAGCCCCGGCCAGTGACTCCGAAGCGCTACTGGGGACGCGCACTCACTTGTTGGCTGTCGCAGATCCAGGTCGGTGGCTCCGAAGCAGCTGCAGGTTCAGGCGCTCTGGGATCGTAGCTGTCCGGCTCCCGGATCGTCGCTCGCTTCCCGCGGCGGGCCGAGCCCAGCCCGGCTGAGTTGGTTCTGGAGCTGCACCTGGGGACCCCTTATATGTGCTTTGAATATTAAATCTCGTTGAGAGTCATATTCCTGCTGTTTGAATCCCGAGCAAGTAGGAATCCACGGAGCAAGTAGGAACGCAGCCTTCCTCTAATCCGCCATCTTGGATCCTCTCCTCCAGAATGTTTTAAAATCTACATTAGTCAAAACTATTTTGTAGAAGAGCAAAATACTCTAGTGACATTAATTGCACTTCTCCTTTAGAAAATAATCTTAAACTAATTTTGGTTAAAAGACTAAAGAAAAGAGAAGTGTTAATTTGGAATTTTGAATTACTACACCTTTGCCTAGCACTTTAGAGTACCATTAATGAGAAAGCCACTAGTTTTCAAGATCACTGGAAATAGAATGAGAGTCTGTTTTTAGGAGTAAGAGAGAAAGCAAATCTTGCATATAAATTAAAAATGTTGAACCTCAGAAGACCATCAGACATCTTTTAAGAACTTGTTATAAAAATATGCAACAGACTTTAAATATTATCACAAGTACATTTAAAACAGTACCATAAAGTATGCATTATCTTAACTGTTTTGTAGTTAAGAAAAAAGATTCACAAAAATGAAAGGAGATTGTCATAGTCCTACAGCAGGTGTGAATAGGAACCAGGAATGTTTACCCAGTCATCTTCCTCTGCCCAGGAGACCTCAGGCTTCCTTCCCCAACAACCTGAGGACATACACTCTGTATTTTCCCTTGTGAATATCTGAATGGTACACAGTGATGTTTAGAAAGCTGCCTACTACTTAGCCCCCCTGGGGCATTCAGTCATGCTGGTTTCTCCCTCTTTGGCATGCCCAGCACCACCATCTGCTTGCTCCCTTCCTAGCTGTAGCTACTTGTGGGCCTCCTTCACTCTGCTTTCCCTGAAAGATGCGACCCACTGCTCTTTTTACTAGAAAAATTTCATTATTTCAGTTCCCCACAGTTTTTCAATGCTTAGACTTTTTTCTCTGAATGGAGTATCATTATTGAATTTATGTTTGGGGCTCATATATTCATAGATAAGAAATGCATTTTATTCTTTATATACAGACTGTATTTTATGTTGCACACTTATGCAAAGGACATGTTCTGTATAAATCTTACAAATGAAAATGTGAATGTGAACATGCAAATCTGGTAAGACTGTGAATTGAGATATAAATAGAGGAGTCAAATACATGAAACATTCTCTTCAAGGCAAGAAAAATAGATCAAGGGAGACAGAAAAAGATTTGCTTCAGTGCTTGGGACCTTGTTTCTTGCCAAACTCAAGGAATACAAACAACAATATTGACTTTGTAAGGTCAAAGTGACTGAGTTTTAAACAAAATGACTGCAGTGGAAGGAATATTTTCGATGCACATCAAAAAAGGAAAATACACATCTTTCATAAAACGCTATAGCTCACCAGTCATTAGCATTTTAATCCTAAGGCACATAAAACTACTTTTTAAATATTCTGTAGCATCATGGGAATGGAAATTTATTAAAAACCTACAACAGTTCAGGAATTTTATTATTATAATTTAATAAACACAAAGTCCTTTGAAAATATTAATAATATATGTACATATATATGTACATCTTTATATATCGATAGGTATATATTTTATGTCTATTTCCATTTTAAAATGCAAATATTTTGGCTGGAAATTTAGGTGACCTGTTAAAGTCCTAAAACTATTGATGAGTAGGGCCATGATTTGAAATTAAGTTTTTCTAATTATGGCCAGCATTATAATTTTAAATAAAATTAGCCTTCACTACTCGGCTTCCAAAGGCTGCTTGTATGACTGTGATATTCTACAAATTTTACAAGGAACAACTTTAAAATCCTTTTGATGGGCACTATAAACACCAGGATTTAAGATACGTTGAATTTACCTTTTTTTTTACTATGACTGTTATGTTCGAAAATCAGCCTCTCATATCCTGACCACACTTGGATTTCATATGACCAAATAATTTGGTTTTGTACCATCAATCCTCATCGAAGATGAGATATAATTTCCAATGGTACCACAACACCTTCAAAATAACTTGAGAGTAGAGCATGGAATTAGAACGTGGTGTTCAGGGACTGACTACTTTGATGAAAGTAGTCATCAAAGTAGCCAGTCATTACTGGCTTAGTCACGTAAAGTATGCGTGACCTTGAACAAGTCACTTCATTTTTTGGTGTTTCAGTTTTAAGACCAGTAAAAGGGGGTGATTACAGTTCTTAACTCATAAAGTTATTGTCAGGACCTAACAATTTCATCTAAGCAGCATGCTTGGAACATTCTCCTGCTTTAGTAAACATTTAGTAAAAGTTAACTATTATTACTTCTTCTATCCCTTTCCATTACTATCCTCATGTGCAACCATTACATTACAAAATCACTTAGGGATTACTGGATACTCTGAGCTTCTATTTATTTATTTTTTTAACCAGCAATTGAACCCAGGGGCATATAAACACCAAGGCACATCCCCAGCCCTTTTTATGTTTTATTTTAAGATTTTGAGACAGGGCCTCGCTAAATTGCCCAGAATGGCTTTGAACTTGTGATTCACCTGCCTGACCTCCCCTGCTGATGGGATTGCAGGTGTGTGCCCACACATGTAATAACTGAGTTCTGTAATAACTCTTTTGCCTTTGTGTTGTTTCCTGTTTTAAAATTGTTTTCCACACTTTGGAAGACTCTTACTTTTCTTTCAGAATCAAGATCAGATTGTCTTCACCTAATCTTGGAAGACTTACTTCATTATTCTTGGCAGAGTTAATTGCTATTCCTTCAAGCTTCTACAATATCCATGCATTCCTCTAGGCGGAACATATGACACTATTTAAAATTCTCACCTACACAGGCATTTTCACTATTAAGTGTAATTATCAGATAACAAGAACAACTAATAAGATTAGTATCCATACCTTCAATAAGTAACATGCTTATGATAAACAATAAATAAATGCATTCACTCCAAATGAATGGGGGGAAGGCAACCCAAGTGTTGTTCTTATGTGGAATGGGATCTTCACTGTAATGCTTTTAGGAAGTTCTTGCAATAAATCTGCCTTTCATGTCACACAATATGATAGATTAATAAGTTCCTTTTAATATTAACCCTTTGGGTATAACATGACTTCTGTCCTATAATTGTGAATACTTTAATGAAGTTTTAGGATATTTGAGACAGGATTATAAAGAATGAAATCAGTTTTTTGTGCATGCACGTATGAAGAGTGAGAGTCTCATTTTTTTGAGGAAAGAATTAGGAAAGGAAAGGAAATAAAAGATACAAGATGGTCTATGACTTATATTATTGAGCGTCAGATCTGAACCCCAGGGCTTTCACATTCACTTTCTCTATTTTCATTTTTAAGTACAGTTAGGTTATCTCCAACCTCACAAAGTAACAGGGATATTTTTCAAATTCAACTTTAGTGATATGTTGAAAATGCTACATCTATGTGTGTATACATTTTTCAAGTTGTAGTTTATATATAGTAAAATGCCTGTCTTCCCTGTATGCTTTCTGTCACTCTTAACCAGAAATAGGGTGACCTAACATTCCAGTTTGCCAAGGGTTTCAGGTTGGTTTCCCTGAGCTGCACAATCTGAGATGGATGATGGCACCAAAGCAAAAATGTTGATTAAGGAAGACCCTGAGAATTTATCCCTGTGGAAAGGATAGAAGCAGGATTGGAAAGAAGCAAAGGAGTGCAGGAAACTGTAATGTAGTTTTAATGGAGGCCCCAGAAAATCTTTGGGGAACTCTGAAGCAGAGATGACCCTGCAGAGCTCTAAGTAGAGGTGGGCAGGCTGCCTCCTGGCCCCTCCACACACACACATACACATGGGACTGAAAAATAGGGTGTGAGCTGCTCTGAGAAAGGGGTGTGATATGGGAAGAGTTGACTCTCTTCAGCTGAGGTCATCTCCTGAAAGGGGCGATGGGTGGCACATCACAGTGTTGACCAGGCCTGGTTGTGCTTAGTCTATGCTTGTGTTCCAAGTTCATTATGTCCCCTTTCACATTAGAAATTATCTTAATTTGAACATGAAAATATTTTACCACACTGCCCTTTATTTATGTTCCCTGGCCACAATAGACCTGGGGGAAAGAATGCATATTCTAACAGAAAAGAAAAAGAAGTTTGAACTCTAACTTCTTTTAACCTTGAGAAAGCTTAGGCAGAAACATGACAGTGCCCCCACTTTCTCTCAATGTGGAACCCAGGAGAACAGTGGGTCATAGAAAGGCATGGAGCCTGGGGACACCTGAGGTTTTAGAAGTCCTCTACACCAGATAGTCTGTCACCTTGAGCCTCTCTGTCTTGAGTCTCAAGAAGAAGCTCTGTGTGAAATGTGGAATGGAGACAAATAGGTGAATTCCTATGCATGCAGTGAGAAATCCCACAGCATGAAATGATGTATGCAGAAAGATGGGAGTACCTGCATGTCTGGTAGGGGGATACCAAGACCCTGACATACCGGTGGAGATCCCCTATGGGAGCAGGAGGATTTCAAAAACTCCCAGTTCAACAGTGTTGTTTTAGTCAGCTTTTTCACTTCTGGGACTAAATGGCCTGACCAGCACAACTGTAAAGGAGGAAAAGTTTATTTGAGAGCTCAAGATTTCAGAGGTCTTAGTCCATAGAAGGCTGGCTCCATTCCTCAGAGTTCAAGATGAGGCAGAACATCAAGGTGGAAGAGCATGGCAGAGGAAGGAGAGAGAGAGAGAGAGAGAGAGAGAGAGAGAGAGAGAGAGAGAGAGAGACAGACTCCACTCTTCAGATAAAAAATATATACCCCAAAGGCACACCTCAATCCCCAATCTCCTCCAGCCATATCCTACCACTTCAATTAATCCCATCAGGGTTTAATTCCCTGATTGGGTTAAGGCTCTTACAACCCAATCATTTCTCCTCTGAACCTTCCTGCATTGTTTCACATGTGAGCTTTTGGGGAACACCTCACTTCCAAACCATAACAAGTGTGTACTATCACGTTGAGAGAGGAGACCAGATAATACACTGTAGCAAAGACTGAAGAGGAGAAAATACAGTGAGTTCTGAGATTGCTTCTGCTACCTCACCAAAGGCAACACTGAATGTCTCTCACTCCAAATACTGTTGTTGCAGAGCAATGATTTGTCCATGTTGGATGGACAAATCCTGTACTCCCGCACCCTGTCCACATCTTCACTTACACCTATTGTGACTGCACTGATTTGTCAACTATGAACAAGAACAGGATGTTGGCAGCACAGTCCTTCTCTCTCTTTTCTCTGTTATTGGGGCAAGCATGGACAGAGCAGGGTTTCTGTGTGAGTAGTCTTTTTGTTTTCTTCCCAGCATTAGAAAAGATTACTTGTCCATAGATATTAGGCATATTTTTAAAAATCTACTTTATCATTAGTAAAGGCAATAAGGCATTTCAGTGACTCTAAGATTCATATCCTCGCTGCATTTCAACAGCAAGTGGTGCATGTCTCACAACCAGCAGCATGTGACAGTCACTGCTGGACAAGTGGTAGTCATAACAGTGATCACTGACTAGCCACTTGTTAATATCAAATACAGCAGTGTCAAAAACAGCTTAATGAGTCTGAGACACAGGAAATCCTTACAACTCTCTTTACACTTTAGGAACCAAGTATTGAGGAAGTAGTTCAGATATGTTTACTAATATTCTCCAGGCAACAGTCAAAATTAGAGTAATTGTTGAAAAGCTAGCTTAAAAGTCCAGTAACAGTGGTTCCCAGATTCTGTGGTGGTTGTTACTACTTAATGGATTATTTTAAAAGTGCTTCGCCACCAAGACTTCTGCTTACAATAGGGGAATATTGCATGTAAAAAGTTTGAAAATTGACCATCTGAGTACAAAAAATGCAAAGAAGCTTTTGAAAAACTTTTATCAATTTATTTGTTTCATATTTTCTTTTGTGTCTTCATGATTAATTCTTGGCAAAAAATAAATAATTTAGCTTCTTTCATTAAGCATAAAATATAAATTATAAATTTTAACCAAGTACATTGCCAAATACTTACTAGCAATATTGTCTTGTTGAAATATACATAATAATGTTTTGTCTATAAATAAAATGGCGCATTTTCTTGGATTCAAAGAAATGTGGTATTTTGGTCATCTTATTTACTCCTTTATGTCTCAGTTGAATCAAATCATGAGTAAAAGAGGGCACTATTTAGAAAATCCTTTTAATGACTCTAACACCATTCTTTTTTTTTTTTTTTTTTCAGTGCTGGGGATCAGATCAAGGGTCTGACACATGCTAGGCAGATGCTTTACCCCTGAGCCACATCTCCACTCCCCAACACCATTCTTGAAGAAGTAAAAAGGAGGGAGAATTCTAAAAGACTGAACTTTTACATAAAGGCTACTATTTTAAATAAAAGGAATGTTTTAAACTGAAAGAGAGTTGAGCATGTTGAATTGGCAAACTTAAGCTGCAATAGTACCTGGATTGTTTGAGGAACCAGCCCAACATCACAGTTTGTATAAATAAGCTGGGTTGAACCCGGGAAATCTTATTCCAAGACCCTCTCTTATCTCAGTGTGCTGTCTTGCCTTTCCTCTCTACACATTGTGTTTTTGTTGTATAGAGTTCAATTGTGTCTCAACTTGGCAATTTATACTTTGCCAAGTAAGGTAAATAAGTACAGGGAAAGGACCAATGAATCCAAAATGCATGGAAGACATTTGTTTTCTGATTCAATAATCTTAACTTTTGGGGTATAAGTGAGGGTGTACATCTGCAATAATAAAGAGAACTTAAAAAGGAAAGGTTGTTCAATACACACTTGAAATCAATCCATGGTTAACAAGGCTTATCTTTGAAACTAATGAATATTTAATTAAATGTCCTCATCAAGGAGACTTAGTAAATTACTGTCAAAAGTGTTATGCCTATTAACATCCTTTCCAGCTCATGAATGTACCTAGAGCTAAAGTGCACACAAGATGATCAAGATTCAAAGGATGTTGAGCTGTCAAGGTCTTTAGAGATCACCTCATCTGGGGCTTTCCAACACATGTTCTGTTCAACACAGTTCCCAGAACTTGTCTGAGAACAGGGATCCTTTTGTCAAATAAGCAGACAGGGCAATATCCTAGGAGACTCACATGGCCCATTACCCAGCAAAAACTCCAAGAAAAACAGCTAATTAAGTCAATTTAACTCACCTTTTCTTAGACTGATTTTGCTGTTGAAAACTAATCTATGTATTCTAACACATATGAATAGTCCAAGGATCAGGTGGCACTTGCAATGCTGAGTCCATTCAATTTTGCAATAATACAATACCAGATTGTTTTAGTCAGCTTTACTCACTGCTGTGACTAAATGACCTACCAGCACAACTGTAGAGGAAGAAAAGTTTATTTGAGGGCTCACGGTTTCAGTGGTTTCAGTCCATAGAAGTTTGGCTCCATTCCTCAGGGTTCCAGATGAGTTGAACATCATGGCGGGAGAGGGTGGCAGAGGGAAGCAGCTCACATCATAGTGATCAGGAAGCAGAGAGAGTCTTCACTTGCCAGATACAAATATATACCAAAGCCATGCCCCAATTCCCATCTCCTCCAGCCATACCCTACCACTCTGTTACCACTCAGCTAATCTCTATCAAGGGATTAAATCACTGATTGGGTTAAAACTCTCGAAACCCAATCATTTCCTCTCTGAACCTTCTTGCATTGTCTCACACATGAACTTTTGGAAGACACCACATCTAAACCATAACAAGATGCTGAGAATTAAACAAAGAAAAGAGTCATTTAGCTCATAGCTTTGGAGGTTGGAAGTTCAAGATGGGGAAACCAGTTTGGTCTCCTATGAGGACTCTGTGACTGTGTAACAACAATGTACAAGAGCAAAAATAAAAAATGGCACATACTGAAGGGATCAAGCATGTGGGGTGGCCTTACTTTGTAATAACTTACTCTGCTGGAATATACCCCAAGGATACAATCCTAGGAGAAGAGCATTCAACCTTTCATGAGAGCAGTGCTCCTTTGATCCTATGATCAAATCACCTCCCACTGGTTCCCATCTCTTAATAGTCCCATCATCTTTCAACATTGCCATGCTGGGGACCAACATTCAAGTACATGAAACTTTGGGAGACATAAGCAAACCATACCCAAACCATACCAAATGCATTTTGGAAAATGCTGATTTAATAAAAACAGCACATCATTTCCAGTTAAAATAAAATCCAGTCCAAAGTTGTTGGGTAATCTAGCTGGGAACATCGAGCAAGCTAATGTTAGAGCTGCTGGGTCTACTGGCCAAGACCCACCATTTTCCCCTAATACAAAAACTTCAGAATCTAATGCTTGACCAGGCTTCTCCTGTTCTCACTCTAATTTAATGGTCTTTAGTGAGCTCATGAATTTTATATTTTTCCTTCTTGTTTTAACATATATATACCTAAGGGATTAAACTTCTCTTCTACAATTTTGCAAAGGCTCAGCTTCACCTCATGTCAACATTTAATCAAATCTTTTTTAGTATTCTTCCCCCACTCATTCCCCAGAGCTGCTAATTGCTTTATATACATCTCTACCCTGAACATTCTTAATTATGAAAGGGTTTGAATAGATACAAGTTTTAAATTTGATTTACAAAAATCTCTTAAGTGGTCTTCATCGCCTTTAGTGGAAAGTATCCTTTCTTTTCTGTTTGAAGAGGTGTTAATTAAATACTTTTGAGTTAATTTAAAATTAACAGTGGATATAATTTGATGTCTTTCTATTGAATCAGCAAGTTCTGAATGAAAACTATCAGGTCAAGAATGTTCCTGTTTTAGATGTGGGTAATCTAAGTGAATAGAAGATTTCTGAGAACAAATCATCCTCCATCCTATAATTGTATTATGCATAAAGGAAATAACAAAACAGAATTCAAGGCATTTTGAATTGATAATTGGCCTTCTAGATTCATGGAATCTTTCAAAAAGTCAAGAGAGCCATTGGCTTTCAAAGAGCACATTATCTGATAGCAATAGATTCATAAAATTGTCAGAATTGGCAAGATCCTTGGAGGTCATGTAGTCTCATAGTCTTACCATGAAGACAAAATAATGAACCATATGAGGGAGTGATGAATCCAGGATTGCCCTGTAAATTTGTATCAGAGTTGGCAATTTAAACAGTTGTGTTTATACTGCATCTCATGGAGGAATTTTAAGTGTCTCAAACTGGTTAAGTCAAGCCATTTATCTTTGTGGTTTTATGGAGGCAACAATCACTGTAAGCACTATAAATTTCAAAGTATGGCACACTAAATTCTCATCATTTTTGATTGCCTGTGAATTTAGTTTTCTACTGTTATACAACATATTACCCTGAACTTAAGAACTTAAAAATAACATACATTTATGATCTCATGTTACTGGGACAGGAGTCCAGCCATGTCTGTTCTGATTCCTCTGCTCAGGATCAAAGCCATAATTAAGACAGATGCCAGCCACACTGTGTCCTTTCTGGAGTTTGGAGTTCCATTACAAGCTCATGTAACTGCTAGTAAAATTCAATTTCCTCCTATTGTGGCAAGTTCCTTTTCCTTGTTGGTTGGCTGTCAGCTCTTCATTCTCAAAAGCCATTTATTATTCCTTCCATATGACCCTCTCATAACATGGAAACTTCTTCAAAGACAGCAGGAGAACCTTCCTTATCTCTCTTTTCATCGATTATTTGATTAAGTCAGCTCCACCCAGCATGGTCTCCCTTTTGATTAACTCAAAACCAACTAATTAGAGCATTAGGTTACAGCAGCAAAATCCCTCCACCTTTGCCACATAAAGTAATCTAATCACTTGAGTGACATCATTATATCCATAGATTTCATCCCATTCATGAGCAGGGGATTTGCAAGCCATGCTCACTATTCAGGTGGGAATCTTGGTGCCATCTCAGAACTGTATCTACCATACCAGATTTATTTCATTTCACTCTAAGGGCAGATTTATAATAAAGTTCATGTCACTTAAATGTCATGTGATCTTACTTGCATGTGCTGTAAATGGGTGGGAGTTACAGTTTAGAGACCAACAGAAGAAGTTGAGTTTCCGAGTTTCCGACAAAAAAAAAAAAAAAAAAAACACATCAAAACATTTCCATGTCAACATTTCTAATTCAAGAAGAAAAGGACCTAACATCACAAGGTTAAGAAAAGGTCCTAACATAGGACCTAACCTATTTGTTGTGATTATTTCTTTTCTCATTTTAAACTAATTGTATGTGTGTGTCTCTGTGTGTGTGTGCTTTCCTAAAGGAGGATTTCTCAGTTTTTCTAAGAGACAGGTCTCAAAATATCTGGGTCTACCTTTGACTCCTGCTACTCACCATGATCTTTAGTACAAATACTTGAAAATACTGCTCATCTTGGAACTTACCATGATTTGTCATGTTTTTTGGAGTACAGAGTAAGCAATCAATAATACCAAAAAACAAAATGCAAAGATTAAACAAACAAAAAATAAAGAAGCAAGAAAAACCAGGAAAAATATAAAATGAAAGGAAGGAGGGCTGGGGAAGTAGCTCAGTGGTAGTGTTTCCCTAGCAAACATGAGGCCCTAAGTTAAACCCCTAGCACTGCAGACAAGCACAAAAACAAAAAAGAAAGAAAGAAAAAAGACAAAAAAATGCAGACAACTACAGCTTTACAATCAGAAACTATTTTTCCCATTTTTCAGCTGCAAAACTGGAGGCTCAGAAGACACACATATCATGTTCAGCATCACAAACTTCATGATGACATAATGAAACAAAAATTAAGTCTCTTTGCAGAAAGAATTAGCTCTTTCTGTTGATATACCTATCAGTAACAACTTACCAAATGTGTATTCCATTAATTCCTAGTCGCCTACAGAGGGTATATCAGTGTTGTGAACAGATCTGTATTCTAAGCACACAGAATAACTTGGTTCACAAATCCCATATTGTAACTGTAGACTGAGGGGATGCTGAGGTTTGCAGAGAGGCCTGCGGGTCATTGGCAGCCAATAATTGCCCTATAAAATATTCCCCTGAAGAGCAAGGAATCCAATTTAATAAAGAGAGTAGAAAAATTAGACTGTGGCATGGTAGCTAAGAGGTCAGGATCTAAAATCAGACTGACATGAATATGAGTCTGAGTCTACAACTACCCTGGGCAAATCAAGTAAATTTTTGTAAAGTGGAGGTAATAATTCCTACCTTATGAGATTGTTGAGCAGATTAACTGACATAATGCATGTGAATTTCTTAGCACAGTGTCTGGAATAACCTTCCATAAATGTTAACTACAGTTCAGCTCAAGCATACCTGTGTAAAGCTCTATCACTATGCAACATCAAATAAGTGCTCCTGGAACACTTAACACTCTACATCATCCCAGAACCTAACATCAACAAAAATTTACATTGCAGCCTTTTTTCTATAAGTAATTTTTTCAAGTTTTTTTTCTTTATATCACAAATTGAATATTTTAAACATTTTTACAAGTAAATACATATATAACTAGCACCCCAGGCATCTAAGTTCCTATTCAGTCACTACTCCAACCCTCACCCAAGAGAAACTCCTACTTTGATTTCTAACAACACCAATTAGGTTTGTCTCTCTTGAATTTAACATAAAATGGATTCTTACTGTGCATGCTCTATCTTATCTGAATTTTCCCTCAATATTAAATGTGAGATTCATCCAAAGTTGCAAATATAGCTGTAGATCACCCAATTTTCTTTGCTTTGTAGTACTCCATCCTGTGAATATACCACAACTAATTTACCCATTTGACCATCAATGGATATTTATGTAGTTTCCAATTTAGGAGTGCTATGAACAGGGATGCAATAAACATTCTAGCATGCATACATTCTAGAATTTTGATAAGAACATATTTGCATTCTAGGAGTGGATTGTGAGGATATATATAGACTCAATTTTAGCAAATATTGTCATATATTCTCCCAAATGAATATAAAAAAGTTAGATTCCAATCAGCAGTGTAGGAGAGTTCTGGATTATTCATATCCTTGCCTGTTAATATTTTCCTTCTTGCTCATCTTCTATATTCTAGTGTATAGATAATACAATAGCATTTTGTTTTAAATATATGTTACCTAATGAATAGTGAACTTGGGCATGGTTTCATATTTCAAAAGCTATTTGAACATCCTCTGTTATGTATTATCCAAGTCCTTTGCATGTTTCCCATGGGGTGTCCTATTGATTTGTAGGAGTCCTTTATATCTTCTGGAAACAATTCTTTTTTCAGATATATGCATTGCAATTGTCTTCTATATTATTCTCCTTTTTTACTCTCCTGATAAATAGATCATCCTAATTATAATATATTGTCATATTTATCAAATTTTAAAATCACTATTATGGGTTCTGTTAGTACTATTAAAAACAACCCTTTCTTCCTTCCCCAAATAAGTGTGTAGTAAAGTTCAATCAGTCTAGTTTCCTAACGTAATTTTAATACTTTCATCCCAGGCCTGTATTTCCCTTGATTTATTGGAGGGCTGAGCTGATCTGTCTTCCTGTAGGTTGCAAAAGATCTCTCTTATTTTTCCATTTCTTCTAAAATTAGTTCTAACCATTAACATATATAAGAGAATCATCAGTATTAGAAAGTCAAAATAGGATCACTTACTAATTTAGGAAAAGGGTAGTGCAGATTACAAGGCAGATTGAGGGGAACACTTATATTTGGGAAAATGTGGTAGGTTTCAAGTAAGACCTATTTAAATGTAACTGGAATTAAGTAGCAGAAGCATGAATAAGCATAAAGATTGATATTATGACTTGTGCATTTCCTTATTAACTACTTTCTGTCCTATGTTATTCTGATTGCTTTACCTGGATTTGTGCTTCTCAAAAAAAGGATTGACACTTATGTTTGTCTCAAAAATCCTTTCTTACATCTTGCTACCACAGAAGAGATAGTCTCTTCTGCCAAGGATCTCAAAATTGAGTAGTGAAGACTAATCTGTGCAAACCTGATAAGAATAGGTTGAAATATTGTCAAATACAACATTTTCCACTGCACATTCTTGGAGCACAGAGACATTGATCATTGAGACAGGAAAATAAGAGGTATCTGGAGCTGGGTCTTGAGGATTTAAGTTTTCTACATGGAGAAAAGAAGGGGGATGATTGTTTATACTTTCTTTTGTTAATCAAGAAAAATCAAACAAAAATCGCTTGAATAAGATTATTCTCTTACTCCTATAGTCACATAAACCACAATCCAGTTCAGGCTATGGGTGTTTTTAAGACTGAAATAAAGTCACATTGCTTATGGAAAGAAGATACACAGTTTTAGATGAAAGAAAAGAAAGGATGTCTATCTTTGCCGTCTTTGGTATAAATTGACTACAGGGTATCTCAGAGAATCATTGGGGGAAAATAATGCAGAGAGTAATCTTAGCACAGCAGATGGGCCCTGCAGGCAACATCTGAGGTGAGAAGTTAGTCTCCCAGGCTATCCATCAAACTATTCATAGGGTCTATTCTACTTTTAGGTGCTATCTCAGGAAAATGAACAACTCTATAAAAAACCTGCCTAAAGGCTGAAACTTTTTGTTTGAATTTCCTCCTTACATGCTTGAATGTATTAGTCAGTTTTCTGTCACTGTGACAAAATTCCTGAGAGAAGCAACTTAAAAGGAGAAATGTTTATTTTGGCTCATGGTTACAATTCATGGTTGCTTGACTCCATTGTTTGGAGTCTATAATACAGCATGCTGGTGGGAGAATAGGTTGCTCACCTTACGGCATCCTATAAGTGAAGAGAGAGAGAGAGAGAGAGAGGAGATAAGGGGCTAGGGTCCCAATGTTTCCCTTTAAGGGCATGCCCCCAATGATCTAACTTATTTTCTTCTCTTTAAAATAAATAAGTAAATAATTATAAGGACAGGGGATGTAGCTTAGTGGTAGAGTGCTTGCCTAGCATGTACAAAACTCTGGGGTGGATGTACAACACTGAAAAATAAAACATATATATATATATGCATATATATATATATAATTTACACATGTATGAAAACATTTAGGAAAAGTTAGAACACATACCTGGTTACTCTAAAATATACTCAAACATTAAAATGCCTTCATTAATGGCTTAGAGCAACACAACCTGATTTAAATACAATGCAAGCCTCATATAAAATGTATTAGTAGCTACATTAAAAATGAAAAGGAAAAGATGAAACTAATTTAATAATGTATTTTATTTAAACCATATATTAATAGTGTTATCATTTCAATAGGAAAATTGTTAATCAAAATATTTTACATTATATTTTAGCAAGGATCATGTCTTCTAATTCAAGTATCATGTTTTATACTTAAAGCACATAGTCCATCTTATTTTGGACTAGCCACATTTCAAGTGTTTTATAGTCACATATGATTAAAACCTACCATATTGGTGGCAAGAATAATTTTTAAAGAGAGTGTCAAAAATTAAGTTTAAAACTAGTTATGTAACTTTAGGAATACCTTGAATATCATCTGCTTTATTTTGTTTTTTCTGTATAGAAAAGTTGCAAACATCATGCAAAATTTCTGTGTACCCTACATATAATATGCTCTATTGTTAACATTAAATGTTAACATGAACTATGTTACAAATAGCAAGCAAATATTGATGCATTATTATTAACTAAACTCCATGTTTTATTCAGCTATTTAAAAAATATTTAACGTTCTTTTCCTTTCAGTATGATACAAACATTTAGTCGTGATCTCTCTTTATTTAGAGATATCATCCAGTTTCTCAGATTTCCCTTATTAAGCTTGACAATTTTGAACACTACTAGTCAAATATTTTTCATTATTCCTCAATTTAGGTTTTTCTGATAGATTTTGTCTCTTCTTTTCTCATGATTGAGGTGGGTCCGTGGGTTTTCGGAAGGAAGAACCCCACAGGATGGAATGCCATGGGATGTGCTATCAACATGGTTCATCATTGGTGATGCTAACCTTAATCAACAACCTAGATTAGGAATTGTCAGGATTCTCCACGGTGAAGCATTCCCTCCACCTCCCACATTGCACTTTGTGGGCCACTAAGTATAGTACATGCTTAAGTGGTGTAGGGATGAGTATTTATGTAATCTATTTCAATTTATCCTGAATAGAAGAGTTACCAGATTTATTTTTATTCTATCACTTATCTTTATCAACATGGAATTGACTTTACACCTTTGCATATAGGACAATTCTACATAATATTTTGTTGTTGTTACCCAAATTATTCCATCTTTGGCTTCTGGAAGCTTCTTCAGCTGTTTTCTGTCCTTTTCACATAATTTCCTCATTTTTGTTTTTAACTAATTCTTTAGTTTCTGGCACAAAGGAGATGATCTAGATATAAATTTCATGCGCTGGTGCTAAAACCCAGCTATTCCTGAAAAAATCTTTGGTACCTTTTATTGGAAAATGGTATTAGAAACCAAGATTTGGCTGCTGTTATATAATCTCTTGATGGATGAGCTCTGTCCTCTTCCATAAATGTGTAGACTTCTGTACACTGTAATGCAGTCAATATTTCAGATGGAGCTTTCTGACTTGGGAGCTTGAGGGCTTGCATCTTTTGATCCCTATTGCTCAGTCCTCTAACAACTGCAGTCAGAGAAAGATGAGCTGAAGCTTAATCTTCCTCACAGAACCCCTCTTTGTACAAATGACAATCTCCAGGTGTTTTTATGCATCAATGCATAATTGAGAACTCTCTCTGAAGCAATTAGGAAAATATAGAGACAATTGCAAATGGAGAATTTTCTGGGGAAATTTTCTATAGAATTCATCTCAAAAATTTATCTATTCCAATGAACTGGCTATTTACTAGACTGTTTCCCACAAATTTGTAGAGACCTGGTTGTGGAGACCTATGCAAGCACCAGCAACTACACCCTCAGTTTATTCAGAACTGTGTTACTTTCCAGGGACTGAGCTAATTAATCTGAGCCATCACCACATTTAATCCTTTAAACAGCCCATACATATGTGCTCTTACTGTTACTTTAATTTTAAAATTGAATAAATTGAACTGAAAAGATCAATCTGCCCTTGACTACACAGCTGGAGACTGGGGTGGAAATCTGAGTGCATGTCTCTCATTAAGATTCCCTCACTTTCTCATTGTCAGTAAAGTCCTAAGAGAGACATTCTTCTCACACTATCCTACCTCATAGACTTTAAAGGGGGTTGCAACTATTTGTGCAATTTTCTAATTTGTAATTTTAAAAAGCAATACTTGTTCTAAGAACACTCGAATTTTATATCAGCAAGTGCATTTAACATAAACATGGCTGGAAAATTCAATCAAAACTTATCTATATAAAGACTCAATAAGAGAGGGCATACTTAATGGGAAATTCTCTGGTAAATCATGCTATTGAATAAGAAAATATGCATTTGCTTTGCAACTTAATTACATATTTGGATATTGATATAAATATGCACATTTGGCTACTAATAAAACTGTACCAAAGGATTTTCTCTAACAAACCGATATTTCTTATGGTATTTCTTTCCTTTAATTTTAACTTATAAAGCAACATTGCAGAATGGAAAACACATAATTTGGGAAACCAAAGGAAATTTGATTCAAATTCAGACTCTGCTATTTATTAGCTGAATGACTTCAGAAAGTTTCTCAAATTTTCTGTGCTTGTTACCTCATTGATAAAATGAAAATTACACAAAATTTGCTATGAAGGCTAGATGAAATAACACACAAAGTACCTGACCCACAGTTAATCCCAGTCCTCCACAGTGATATGTCCACAACTGTGCCATATTGATAACTTTTTGATGTACGAAATGACAAGCACGCACTCTGCAGGCTGTTGAGATTAAAACGATGAACAATGATATGTGATCCTCACTGAAACATGTCGAAGTGTGCATTGTTATTATAGTTGCTCCTATATTATGGTTGCTGTTATCTGATTATTAATTACAATTTTTAAAAAAAGATCGTAATGAAGTTTATCGAACAGGCAGTGTAGGGGAAATCAGTACTGGAATCAAGTTTGTGTGAGGTCAAAACATACATTTTAATTCCTCTGCCTTATTAATTTTCATACCAAGCCCCTTAAACAACAGGGCAAGGTCTACCTTTCCTATCTTGTATTCTTACTTTTCTACTTAATTCCTGATGAATTGCATGATAATTTCAATAAATAACTGATGGACTAGTTGTATTAATCAGGGTTCTCTAGAGGAACAGAATCAACAGGAAGTATGATTATAAAAGGGGATTTATTAGGTTAGCTTACACGACCAGAAGCTAGATAGTGCACAATGGCCTTCTGCAGGTTAGAGAGCTGGAAGAACCAGTACCTGTGCAGTCCAAGAGGTGGAAGCCCCAGAACAAGAAGGATCAACAGGGCTACCCTAGTCTGAGACCAAGGCTTTTGGAAACTACCTGGAGAATCACTGGCAGAGTCTGCTTTGGAACAGTGAAGAATGGAGAGTCCGATATCCTCACATGATCAAAGCATCAATCAAGAACCGGGTCAAGAAGAGTCGAGTTTGCATCTGCATCTGCTTCCTTGTTCTTCTGACTTAATTCCATCCAAGCCACCATCCTATTGTGCAGTGCTGCCCACACTTAGGGAGGGTCTCTACTTCAGTTCCTATCCCACCTTCCCATAATTCCTAGACATGCCCTCATGGACACAACAGAAGCCTCTTAATCATCAGCATCTCTTAATCCAATCAAGTTGACAATTCAAATTAACTATTACAGTAGTGAATGAGAATTCCTCTCTCTAGGACTAAATAAATTTCAGCCAAATTAGGAAGAAATTCTCTAATCTTTAGGCCCAGCCTAATTTCTTCTCCCTTGCCATTTCTTCAAAACTCCTTTTATGACAGGAGTGAAACACTCTTCGCTTATTCTTTTGTGTTAGAACTACATAAGCAGCCTCCAGACCCATCCAACTGTAATAAAAAAAAGGGTAAATGACAAGTCTGTTATTAAAGTTTTGATTAGTACTATTAGCCAAAGTCCAAAGAAGGTTTTTGTTCAATAGCTTTGAAAAAACTAAAAGGCACATTTCATGTAGGTTTATATGCATTTGCCATAAAATGAATGACTGACACTTCAGATTGTCAAAATGCCGAATTTCTTCAAAGGCTTCCAAACAGGATGGAGTAGAGGTAACTGTTTTTCATGTTTCCAGAGAGACTGCTAATTTTAAAGTTTAACTTCTCTTTTGCCGAATTAATTTAAGTTTGGCATTCTTGCTCTCTACTCTCTCTACTCAGCACTCTCCTGAGAAACAATCTAATTAGAGTTAGATTAGAGAAACTCTTTTTGAGCCAACATGGAGCTTGTGTCCAGATGTGGTATTGTGGCCTACTGAATTCACTGCACTTAGGCATACAGAGACTGGACATTCTCATCACTTTAAAGTGGTGTACTTTGGGAATGATCCTGAAAACTGACTCACATTTTCAAATACTGAGGTGCAGGTGTAATCCATGAGTGGTAAGGCACGCTTCAGCCACACGACAGAACAGTCCATTCAGCTTCCATCAAGCACCACACAGCATGCAGAAGCAGATTCAGCATCTGACCTAGATTCTGATTTGAGGAAATCCCTGATAATTCTCATTTGAGTACATGAGACCTTCTCACCACTGGGCTTTGGAATCAGATTGGCATCCAGGTAGGAGGAAAGCTGTTTATCAGAAAGTGAAATGGACTTTGAAATGAGAGGCTTGCTTTATGTCACTTCTCTGCCACTTAAGAATTTGTATGTAAATGGAGGCCAATTTGTTTCAATAGCTACAGAATAAGTCCCTAAACCCAACAGCACTTTTTCAAATGTATGCTAATTGGTTCCTCTGGAAATCCTGCAGAGATTATTTAGAACAGTTGTGGCCCTTCCATTATCATGCTAAAAACTGTGTGCACGTGCAGGTGTGCCTGATGTGGGATGTGCCCAGTCTTCCCCTTTCTCTACCACTAGTCACAGGGGTAAAATGCAAATCATGCCACCACCCCTCTGACATCCTGACAAGGCTCTCTATAGCCTGAAGAATGTAGCTCATGGCCCTGAAGGCTGAGGGGAAAGCCTTGTATACCTCTCCCACTCTGACTGTCCATTTTCAGTTTCCGTCTGATTTTTAGTTCTTTCAAACCTCTGTGATTTTGCCTGTTTATGTGTAAATTTAATAATCCTTTACACACACACACAAACACATACACACAATAAATGATCACCAATTTTACGATAATGATTATATATCCATCACCCTGAAAAGCTCATCTTGTCCCTTTTACTTCCTTTTTCCTGCCACCCCAAGTTCCCAAGTAATTATTAGTTTCTTTTGTTTTACTAAAGGTTAGTTTTCATTTTCTAGAATTTTACAAAAACAAAAATCATATAGTTGTTCTTTTTGAAAAATCTGACTTTTGTATCTTGGCATAATTATTTCTTTTTTATTGTTCAGAATCACTGTTCTGCATTTTTTATTGCTTTTTAACATATGATTGTATTTTATCGTATGATTCTATTGTATGTCTATAGTACAGTTTAACTTATTATTTGAAATGTGTTTTTTTTTTCCAACTTGGGACATTAAAAATACATGTTACGTATTCATCCCTAAGTTCTTGTATGGATGCGTATTTTAATTTCTCTTGGGTGAATACTTATACTCTAATGACTGAATTACTTGGAAAATGTGCTGAATTTTTGATAAAATTTCCAAAATGCTTTCCTAAGGGTTTGTACTATTTTATATGCTTATCAGTAGTACATGGGAATTCCAGTTGTTCCACATCCTTGCCAACACACATATGGTTATTTAAAAATTTTAAGCATTCTACTAGGTATATATAGGCATGCATTATGGTTTTAATTTACTTTTCCCTAATGATTAATACTTATTTGCCAAACATATCATCCATATATATTCTTTGTTATGTTAAAAAACCACTTTTTCTGTTTACTATTTTTTAAAATTTCTAACTCTCACATTTGGACAGTTTCTTAAATATATTTTGGAATTAAGTCTATCATTAGATATTTGAAATGCAATGCTTTTTCCAAAGCTGTGGCTTTTAAAATATTCTCTTATCAGTGTCCTTTGTAGAACAAATATATTAATTTGTGTTGAAGTCCAGTTCATCAATATTTTCTTTTACAGATTACTCTTTCATGGTTGTATCTAAGAAATCTTTGCCTAGTTTGAGGTTGAAAATAATTTTTTTCCCTGTGTTTTCTATTTTAAGTTTTATAGTTTTACATTCAACATCTAGACATAGGAACCATCCTGAGTTAGTTTTTGTATACAGTAAGAAGTATGAATCCAACTTCACATTTTAGCATCAACATGTGATTGTTCCAAAATCATCTGTTGAAAAGACTTTCTTTTCTCCACTGAATTTTCCTGTGTCAAAAATCAATTGTTCATAATTGTATGGATCTACTTCTGTGGATCAGTATTCTGTTCCATTGATCTATATGTTTATTTTTATGCCACTATCACACTATTTTGTTCCTGTAGAATTAAAATAAGACTTGGAGTCAGGTAGTATAATAATTCCAGGTTTACACTCTTTTCTCAAAGTTGTTTGTGTTCTTCTGGGCACTGTGTATTGTCATCTGAACTTTAGAATCAGCTTGTTTCTACTTTCACACACACACACAAAAAATCTTGACAGTATTTTTGTGGAGACTGACTTGAAGCTATTGATAAATTTGGGGAGAATAATGATTTTGAGTGTTATAATTCATGAACACAATTGTCTCTCACTTATTTCAGTTTTCTTTAAATTCTGTCATCAACATTTTTACTTTTGGTACATGTCTTGTACACCTTCTGTGAGAATGACCTCTAAATATTTCATAGTATTTATATTATTTTAAAGGGTATCTAAAAATAAAATTTCAAATTCTCATTATATCTTTTTAGTTTTAGCACCTGTTTTATAACTTCCATAGAATCTCTACATAAACAATAGTATTGTCTACAAATAAACATGATTTGAATTTTTCTATTCCAATCTAGATTCCTTTCTTCCTTCCCCTTTCCTCCTCCTCCTCCTCCTTCTCCTCTTCTTAATTTTCTCTACTTTCTCCCCTCTTCACCTCTCACATCCATTTCTCCCTTATTTATTTCCTCTTTTGCATCCTTTTCTTTCTCCCTCCCTCTCTCCCTCCCTCCCTCTCTCCTTCCTTCCTTCTTCCTCTCATTGCAAGGATTGGAAGCCTTCCTGGGTAGAGAACTTTGCATTTCAGGTGGTCAGGGCAGATATCCAAACATGGTTCTTGATCACCAGGGAAAATGGACTTTCGCCATTTTCTGATCTTGAATGGTTTGGAGAAGTCCTCTTCTAGTCCAAGGTTAATGTAAACGTTTATCAGGAGTGTACCTTTAATATTTTAAATATATTTTCTTTTTCTGTCTAGATGATCTTTTGGATCAGTTAATATGGTGAATTACATTTAGTGATTTTCAAATGTAAAGTCAAAATTACATTTGAAAAATGTAAAGTCAAAATTCATGAAATAACTCTGAATTATATAGCATGTACAGTTCCATTTTATATATATTTTTGGATTAAACTTACTGAAATTTTATTAAGATTTGTTTCAAGCATGCTCATGAAAATGAATAGCTTATAGTGATGTCTTTGGTGTAGGTGTCAAGGTAATCCTGACATTAAATAGTTGGGAAATATAGCTCTTCAATTCTCTATATGAATTGGTTTAAGATCATCAATTACTATTTTTCCTATAAACATTCAGTGGAATTCCCGGACAAAACATTTTGGTTTGGAAATTTCTTTTTGGTAAACTTATTAGCTACAAATTAAATTTCCTTAATAGTTACAAGGCTATACTTATCTACTTCTTTTTGAGTGTATGAGTTTCCTAGGGCTGCCATGAAATTAGCACACATTTTGTGATTTAAAATAACAGAAATTCATTCTCTCTCAGTTCTGGTGACCAGAAGTTCCAAATTAAGGTAACCCCCCCACCCCACCCTCAGGATGAAACCTGCCCTGGAAGTTCTGGAGGAACACCCTTCCTTTCATTGTTGGTTTCTGGTTAATCCTTCCATACCCCCATGTATGGCATCACTGCTCCAACCTGCCTCTGTCTTCCCATGGTCTTCCCTGTCTTTTTGTGTATAAATCTCTCTCCTTTCTCTAATAATAAATCAGTCATTAAAGTAAGGATCCAGCCAAAATCCAGGAGGATTTCCTCTTTTTTATTTCAATTACATCACAATATTTCTTTTTCATTTACTTATTTATTTATTTAAGCATTTTTAAAAATTTTCCAGGCTGCATTTTGATTCATTGTACACAAATGGGGTACAACTTTTTGTTTCTATGGTTGCACGCAATGCAGATTCACACCATTTCCTCTTGCGATCTTTAACAATTACACCTATAAAGACAATTTTTTGGAGATCATGTAACCCACTACAGTGTGCTTTAGCATTTTATGTCTTTGAAAAGATATTTACATTTCAACTAAGTTGTCAAATTTATTGCCACAAAGTTTTTAATTATGAGAGTTTTCATCTCTCATTTCCTTTTTAAATTTTTGGAAGCATGTATCTCTTCTCACTTATTCTGGATCAATCTGGTTCAAGGTTTATCAATTTTATTGATACTTTTAAAGAATAAGTTTTTGGTTTCATTGACTTTCTATATTGCTTTTCTGTCTTCTACTTCATTGAGAGAGCTTGCATTGAATCTTCATTATTTCCTATCTTTACTTTGCATATCATGTATTCTGCTCTCAGTTATTTTTTAAGGGAGAAGATAAAGTATTTCATGCTACTAAATTTCCTCTAAGTTCTGTCTTCTTTTAGCTAAATTACACATTGTGATCTGTTGGTTTTCATTTTTGTCCAGTTCAACGTACTTCCAAATTTCCCCCTTAGTATATCTTCTTTGGGCTATGGGCTATTTAAAGGGTAAGATTTAGTTTTCAAATATTTTGGGATTTTCCAGACATCTTTTGTTATTAATTTCTAATCTAATTTAGTATAGTGATAGAAGACATATGTGTGACTTGAATTATTTCAAGTTTATTGAAATATATTCATGACCCAGATTATGGTCTGCCTTACTAACTGTTCAAAGTATACTCAAAAACAATGCGTATTCTTCTTTCTGCTTTAATGTGGAGAAGTATTCTAAAAATGTTAGTTAGGTCAAGATGGCTTTAGTGTTGCTCAAGTCAGCTATAACTTACTGATTTTCTCTTTATTTACTGTTATGAGAGACAAATATTAAATTCTCAAATTATGATTATAGATTAATCTATTTCTACTTTCTGTTCTGATAGTTGTTGTTTCATACACTTTGAAGCTCTGTCATTAGGTACGTAATGGTTTAGTATTGTTACTTTCATTTTAATAAGATGACCTACAAAAAAAATAATGATCCTTTGTATTTCTGTAACATTTTTGTTTAAAGTCCACTTTGCCATTGCTGTATATACTCTAGCTTTTTTAGCTTAGTATTATGGTTTGGATCTGCAATGTTCCACCCAGGGATATGGGTTAAAAACTTAGACCCTAATGCAACAGTTTTTAGAAGTAGGGTTTTTAGGAAATGATTGAGTCATGAGGGTTCTGGTCTCATTAATGGATTAATCCATGAATGTTTTCATGATTGAATGGAGGCAGCAGAAACTGTAGGAGATAGCATCTAATTGTAAGTAAGTCACTGAGAGGATGCCTTGGTAGAGAATATCATGTGCCCAGCTCCTTCTCTCCCTTTCTCTGCTTCCTAGCTGCCATGAAGTGAATAACTTAATCCACCATGCCCATCTGTCATGATATTCTGTCTCACCAAAGGCCAGAAAAAATGGAGCCACCAGACCATCAACTAAAACCTCTGAAAACATGAGCCACAGCAAGTCTTAACTCCTTCAAGTTGTTTATCTCAGGCATTTTGGGATAGCAATGGAATACTGACTAACACAGCTTGACACATTTTTTTTATAGTTAAAAAAGTTTAACATATTTGTATCTCTATTCTTTATTTGTATTACTTATAGTTAACATATAAGTAAATATATTTTTTACAATATCATAATCCCTTACTTTTTAAATTTTTATTTTGTATTTGTTCTAATTAGTGATATATAACAGTAGAATGCACTTTGATACATTATACATAGTTGGAGTATAATTTCTCATTCCTCTGGTTGTACATGATATAGAATTATACCATCATTTAATCACATAAGTACATGGAGTAATAATGTCTGGGATTCTACTATCCTTCCTATCCCCATAACTCCTCCCCTCCCTCACTTCCCTCTACCTAATCTAAAGTGACTCTATTTTTCCCTAGCCATGCCCCCCACCCCCGATTGTGAATCAACATCCACATATCAGAGAAAACATTTGGCCTTTGGTTTCACGGGATTGGCTTATTTTACTTAGCATGATATTCTCCAGCTCCATCCATTTACTTACAAATGTCATGATTTCATAATCTCTTACTTTTAATGGGAATGTTTAAACACTTGTATGTAACATTATTACTTATATACTTGGCTGGAATAGAGATGTAGAAGACCAAATGAGGAAAGGGTAATGGAAAACACTTCCTAGAGCAGGTAAGTCATCTAAAGGATCTGAAAATGGCAGTGTGGAGTTATAAAGAAAGAGGAGGTGAGAGGAGGATAAGATGCGACTATAGAAATAAGGACAGAAAACATCATCCAGAATCTTGTAGTCCATGTGAAGGATTTTTAAAAACTTACCTGAAAGCAATGAGAAATGATTGGGAGTTTAAACACTTTGGTTGGAGTGATTTTGGACTGAAAAAGTGGCAGTGTGTGTCAACCAGTTAGAAGACAATTGCAGTCATTCCGACTATGGAGAGGATGTTTGACTGGAAGGTGGTAATAACAGTGGAAGCAAAGAGAAGAAAAGAAACCAGGGGTATATGTGTTTTAAAAAATGGACAATGCTTGGATTTGCATGAAACATTGAAATTCATGCAGGTGACCGATTACTACATTTATATTAGAATGAAGGAATCCTCTGAGCCCTAGTTTTTAAAGTTAGCTGATCTATTTCCCAAATACATTTAGTTTTCTTCAATAAGATTGAGTACCTGAACTTTTTGCTTTGTTCAGTTTCCACATCTGATTTTATTACCTTAGTTCTGATTTTTTCCTATGTATTGACTCATTATTAAACTTCAGACACAATATTTGATACTAATATTCAAAGACTGATATTGCATCTACTTTTCTATGAAATTCTGATATTTATCACGTTTTATTTTTTCTTCTGGCATTCACTGTTATGACTTACCCATTCAAGTTTAATAGTCCACAACTTCTCCAGGTACTAGACAACATACCTGGCTAGATCATGGCTAGATCTAACATGGCTAGATCATGGAGTAGGCAAGGGGAATTTACCTTCTCTTGCCATGGAAAATCAATCACTAATAGTGATCAGTTAGAAATGACCTGATTTTCTTTTTTTTTAATCACAGGACACAGGAATAGAAGGTATGTCTTTGGTTTTCTGTTTGTTTGTTTTTTGTTTTTTCCCCACTGACACGTAACCTTAACAGCTGTGGAACTGAGATGCTTGCACAATGGGACCACCCTCTATCTTCATAGAGAATTTTCATCTTGTATTTCCCTAATCAGAACACCTATTCACCACAACTCTCTGCAAAATACAGTAAGAAATTTAGTGTATTTTTCAAACATAAAAATTGATGAACTTCTTCCTAGATGTTGAGTCTTTTGGGAAGATGGTATGTAATTACTTTCTGCTATAATTTCCCATATTATAACTTCAAAGTTTGCATTGCATATCTATGTAATTACTTCTATATGCAATTACATTTACATAATACTTACATGATTTTATTTATATAATATCTAAGGTGATGATTCATATTTCAGAAAAATTTTAAATGTCCCCAAACAGGATAAACTAGGACTATATTTATTTCTGGAGAAAAATAACTATATGCATGTAAAATTCAAAAATAATTATATAATACTAACCTGTCATTATTAAGGGAGCACACAGAAATTTAGAATTCAAAGTGTAAGTAAATTAAAGATAAGTAAAAATGATATTCATTTCTGAGTGAAAAAAATCATTGTTTCTGTGTAATTCAAGAGATATGCATTGCTTCCCAAAATTAACCATAATGAAATAACTACTGATGGATAATGAAAGTGATAAAAATGCATGGATTTTATCCAACAGTTATAGATATTTCATCACAGATTATCTATCTATCTATCTATCTGTCTATCTATCTATCTATCTATCTATCTATCTATCCTCCTGTGGGTTTCAATGTATAATTAAAGAAATAAGATTTTGGAATTAACTACATCTAAGTTCAAATTCTAGACCTACAACTTGCAGATAAATTATTTTGGATAGTTTAGTCTCTTTCAATGAATTTTCTCACTGGTAAAGTTGGGATAATAAAATATGTTTCAGAACATGACTATAGTATTAATAAGATAAATAGTGTGTTTGCTTTGTGGAAGGTGAATAGCACATTTTGGTTCCATTATTTTCTATCCTTGCTTTGAAAAATTTTATGTATCTTTGCAGTGAGTTATGCTTATTGGTAAGAAATTCAAGTGACTATAATTATTTTAAACATTGAGTTAATTTCCAAGTAACTTTTTGTGGGGCACTAAAAACCTAACACAAGTCCTAGCACATGCTAGGCAAGAGCTCTACCACTGAATCCAGCCCCAAGGAATATTTTTAAGTCAGAGGTTTTCAAACTTTAGAAAACACCAGAATCATCTGGAGATAGTATTAAACCATGAATTGCTGAGTTCATCATTGCGTTTTTTGATTTTGTCTGGATAGGTTCAGCAATCTCTATTTCTAACAAGTAATGCTGATGTTGCTGGTTGGAGACAACGACTGCTGCTGTAATACATTGGCAACCTCCAAAACAATATGGTTGGTGACAAAGGAAGGAAGGTAACATGTTCCAAAGACATATTTGCTATCCTAAACCTTTGAAGAATTCAACTGAAGGGTTAGCACAATCCAGTTGATGGAAATCAACATATCCAAACTTGCCCCGCTCTTAATGTTTGACCTTGGCCATATCAATTATCTGTTATTGGCTTTCATTTATATACCCTAAATATTAATAGAGTAAAACAGGTCAGAGCTTTATGAATTATGTTTTCCAATCACTGAGGAGAATTCAGAGCAAACTTTTGGTCAGGTGTAACAACAGAATGGACAATAATTGGAGCCTCTTCTATCCCAAAGAGATCAGCTCTCCATATAGTTTTTTTTTTCCTCTTCTTATATAACTTTTCAATGTAGTATAGTTTCATGTAAGAAATTAAACCAGATTGAAACTAATTTTTTAAAAACCTCATTTGAAAAAATTCTTTGGACTAGATTGATGGTCACTTTCCCATAGCTTTTTCAGATATTGAATTCCAGCTATGGAATGTTCAGTACTACTAGTTTTCTGCATTTATAATGATAATGGATAGTGATACAAACCCAAGTCATCTCAAATCTTCAAACTTCAAGCCATATTTAATGAACTTTTATGGTTAATATATTTTTCTGTTTTGATTCCTTGAAAACAGATCAGCCATTCTTATTTTCTGTGACAGCTATCTAACAATCTTAAGAATTTCATGATATAGCTCACATTTTTGAGCTCTTACTCTGTGTTAACCAATATGAGAGCTTAAAATATATTTTCTAGTTTAATTCTCAAAAAAGACTTTTTAGTTTATATCATTATTTCCAACCTGCAAATGCAGAAACTGTTAAAAGGAAAATTAAACTAACTTGTCCCTAAGCCATGTCCAGTGAAAGAAGGGACTTGACTCTAATCCTCTTCTCTGTAACTTTATGATGTACATATCCTGTGAAGACATTCAGGTAATCAGGTAGTTATCAAATGGGACAGTCAAAATTTATTCAGATAGATCTTTTTGATACCAAAACAATATTTAAAAAATAAACAAAAAATATTAAATCTCCACAGGAAAGGAGCTAGTCTTACCCTAACAGGTGCCTTTCATCCTGTGAATGGGAAGGAAGAGCATATTAGTAGTTTTCCTAGACTCATGTGTGCACTGATATGCAGTATGAAACACTGTTCAAATTTTTCAAATATGAACTTGACTGAAGGATTTTGGTTGATTTAATGAAATTTAAAGCAACAAAATCATAGGTCATGTGTCTCTAGAAATTTGTAAAAGCTATGAAATAGAAGACACCATCCAAAGCCTACCAACTAAGAAAAGTCCAGGACCAACATATGTGCAATCCAGTTCTACCAGACCTTCAAAGGAGAATTAACACCAATATTCTTCAAAGTATTCCATGAAATAGAAAAGGAAGGAACCCTTGCAAACTCATTCTATGAAGATAATATCACCCTGATACCAAAACCAGACAGACACATCCAGGAAAAAAAACTTCAGACAACATCCCTGATGAACATAGATGCAAAAGTTATCAATAAAATTCTGGAAAATTACATACAAAAATATATTTAAAAGAGAGTGTACCATGATCAAGTGGGGTTAGTCACAGGGATACAAGAGATCATATCAATAGACTTAAAGACAAGAATCATGGGATTCTCAATAGATGCAGAAAAAAACATTTGACAATATATAGCATCCCTTCATGTTCAAAACACTAGAAAAACTAGGGATAGTAGGAACATATCCCAACACTATAAAAACTATCTATGCTAAGCCCTTGGCCAACATCATAGTAAATGGAGAAAAATTGGAAGCATTCTCTCTTAAAATTGGAACAAGATAAGGATTCCTTCTTTTACCACTTTTATTCAACACCTTCCTTGAAACTCTAGCAAGAGCAATTAGAAGAAACAAATCAAAGGAGTACTAATAGGAAAGGAAAAACTCAAACTATCCCTATTTGATGACAATATAATTTTTTATTTAAAGAACCCAAAAAAGTTCCACCAGAAAACATCTAGAACTCAGAAATGAATTCAGAATTCAGCAAACCTATAGGATATAAAATTAACACCAATCAACCAAATGTGTTCTTATACATCAGTACAACCAAAAATGCTATACAGATTTAATGGAATTCCTATTAAAATCCCAATGACATTATTCATAGAATTAGAAAATGCAATCATGAATTTCATTTGGAAAAATCAGAGACCCAGATAGCCAAAGCAATCTTTAGCAAGAAAAGTGAAGGAGAAGACATCACAATACCAGACCCTTAAATTATAATACAGAGCTATAGTAATAAAAATGGCATGGTATTCATACCAAAACAGACAGGTAGAACAATGATACAGAATAGAAGACACAGGGATAAATCCACATAAATACAGTTATACTAGACAAAGGAGCCAAAAACATACATTAGAGAAAAGATAGCCTTTTCAAAAAACGGTGCTGGGAAAATTGGAAATCCATATGTAGAAAAGTGAAATTAAACCCCTATCTATCACCTTGTACAAAAATCAACTCAAAGTGAATCAAGGACTTAGGCACTAGAACAAAGACCCTGTACCTAATAGAAGAAAATGTAGGCCTAAATCTACATCACATTGGCTTAGGAACTGGGTTCCTTAATAAGACCCCTAAGGCACAAGAAGTAAAATCAAGAATCAGTAAATGGGATGGAATCAAACAAACAAGCTTCTTCATAGCATAGGAAACAATCAAGAATGTGAAGAGAGAACCTACAAAATGGGAGAAAAGATTTTCTCCCATTTTTTCTATCTGTGCCTCAGATAGAGCATTAATCTCCAGCACATATGAAGAACTCAAAAAACTTCAGTGGCAATGGGTACTCACTCTCACCATTGTAGCATCTCTCAATAACCTCTTAATCATGAGTGCTAATGCCAAAGATGCTTTATTTTGAATATCCTAATTGTATATGAATAATGAAATGAATTCCTGTCATGGCCTCATGATTCAAGAGACCTGAATAGTGATTTTTTACAAATTCTCAGCAGGTCATTAGTCAGGGGAATCATTCCAACACAAAAATATTCATCCACTTATTAATAATTGTTTAAGCAATTAAGAAAAAATTAGGGGCAACTTTATTAAATCAACCTGACAATTGAGACCACAGTTTTCAGAAAGTCCCATGATCACTCTTAAAGTAATGGTACCTTGCATCCTACAGAGGATTCTAATGTTGACTCTGTGTTCTTCCTTGGGACATTTGTTAGATAGATACCCAAACCCCATCTAGGCTGCTCATGTAATCTGCAACTTTATTCACTGCCTATTCTCTGCAAGTGTTTATGATGATCAAAGAAAAGGGATTAATGCAAAATGTGTTTAAATAAAAGGAATGAATTAAAATACATTATTTTACAAAGGAAGGAAGGAGGGAAGGAAGGAAGGAAGGGGCTGATTGGAGTAGAAATCACCTTGGCCACAACTCTTGCTTAACTTTAGTATTACTGTCAGTTCATTGGTACATATACAAAATCTTAATTAATAAATGTGAAGGAATAAACATATAAAAAGTATTTTAAAATGACCAATATGAGTAAAGTCAATTAGCTATTATAAAATCTTTACATATTCAGCAACTAAATATCAAAACAACTGATTTCTACAGCATTTTGAGCCAAGAGCAGAGAAGCACAGAATATTAATGAGAATAATGATGTACAAACGTAAACTGATAATCCACTCAGTCTTGTAATTCTTCTATTACATAATAATACACCGGGCATAAACTTCTGATTATTGTTTCCTAGTCTATATTTCTCTCAGTCTCTTTGTCAAAACCATCAGGCATAAAGTCAAATCATAATTTAATTTTATCAAATAATGAAATAATATGGTAGCAATATTTATAATAAAAATAATATGAAATCATATTTCATTTTACCAATGTACTTACTGTGCATCCTCTATAGTTGAGTTATTTCGATGTCATCTATTTTGTAGGTCGTGCGTTTTTATAATTTTAACCAGTACCTGATTTTTACTTGAAAATAATTTTATCTTGCTATCTAAAAAGTACATGCAAAGAATAGAGTATTTGGTTTAATTTGTGGTTTTAACCCCTACTTTTTCATATTTCAGGGAAACATCTGTCCTATTAATCACTGTTACTTTCATTTCAACAGACAATGCATTCAAATACTGATTAGAATAAGAAAATGCTGTGGGCTCCCAGCATATCAAACAGAAGAACAATGAATACCCAGATTACATTAGAAGGACTGTGACTAAAGACATTTAGACAGAATATGTGCTGATAGGGTAATTATTAGGTGGAGTAAATTACAATGTGGAATCTTACCAAGTAGTTGTATAAATACTTTCTTTTCCACAAAAGAGATCTTATATTAGGGAATAAAAAAGCCTCCTACTTCTAGTAGTTTCCAAAATCAATTGTCTCAAGTTCCACTGTAAGAATATTCTTAAAGTTTCAATCTAAAGTGCATTATATATATTTAATTTTCGGCAGATAATTTTTGGTAGTGAAAGCTATACCTGATACTGTAGTTTCTTCTTCACGCTGTGCCGTGAAAATCAATAGATTGATGTTGTGAGATGGCTACCTGGGGTGATCTAAAATGAAAAAGGCATTTTGAAATTAGGAAAAGAAACCTGCAAACTTTAATAATGATGGTCACACAATATCATGTTTTTCAGTCAATCAACAACATTTACTGTGTATCTACTGTGTACTGAGTCTGCTTTTCTGTGGGCATGGATATGCAAAAGTGAGGGTGAAAAGATCCTAGGTTAATACTGATAAATATTTTTGAAATAAATGAGTAACAAATGAAATGGGAAAAATACACTAATCATTTCCCTGGGAATAAAAAAGCACATTATAAAGGCTTATTAATTATGGTATATCAATTGTATAAATTAGAATTATACAAAAATTTTAAAAATAATTTTGGAACTAAAGATGAGATAGAAAGCATAATTTGAATAGCATTAAAAGGAAGCCTACTTAGAAGATTCTATTTCTGACAGACTTACTGAAACCACCTATATTACAAATCTTAAACCCTAATTCTAGAGAATAGATAGCCCCTGGAAGAAAATATATTAAAGCTGATTATGCACACAGAGATACAAAATGTACACACACATATACATATATATGCATGCATGCAAAAATCATGAGTATATATACAAGTGTATCTAAACTTTACTATAAATGGTATGATGTTTTGGATATGTTAGTTAGTTAAAGATAAAAATCTCAGTTGATTACACTATGAGAACTAAATTCCAAACCACTTTGTCTTATACACCTGTAATCTCTGCTACTCAGGAGGCTGAGTTGCAAGCTCAAAGCCAGCCTGGGCAACTTAGTGAGACACTCAGCAACTTATTGAGATCCTGTATCAGAGTAAAAACAAAACAAAACAAAACAAAACAAAACAAAACAAAACAAAAAACAAAAGTTCTGGAGTTCTGGGAATGTAGCTCAGTGACCCTGAGTTTAATCCCCCGAAACAACAACAGCAGCAACAAATTTCCAGTGGTGTTCACCTGGTATTTTATCAGAAAGACTGTCCTCCAGAATCAACTATAAGACTCTGTTATCCCTTTATATGCCCACACATGAGGCTTTAGAAATTAATCTGATAAACATACAAAAAAAGTTTGGTGAAATTTGTGGCTTTTTGATTAGTAGAACTATTAAATATAAATTCTCACTGGTGAATTTGGAGTTGTTTAAGAGATGTGAATTTACGCATATATTTTTGTGAAACTCCCCCTCTTCTCAGCATTGTGAAGAGAATTGAGTGGGACTGTGCACTGTAGCCTCAAGGATAGTGGCCCTGGCTTGATTCTAAAGTGATTTGCCCATAAATGGATGGAGCTGGAGAATGTTATGCTATGCGAAGTAAGTAAACCCCAAAGAACCAAAGGTGGAATGTTTTCTCTGATATGCGGATGCTAATTCACAATAAGAGGTGGGGGGCTAAGGAAGAATAGAAGCACTTTGGATTAAACAGAGGGGAGTGAAAGGAGGGGAGGAGGTATGTGGACAGAAAGGATAGTAGAATGAATCAGACATTATTACCCTGTGTGCATATAGGATTACAGGACCGGTGTAAGTCTACATCTTGTAGATCCAGAAGAACGAGAAGTTAAACTCCATTAAGGCATGATGTGTCAAAATGCATTCTACTGTCATGTGTAACTAATTAGAACAAATAAGAAAAAGAATTTTAAAAAAATCAAAAAGTGATTTGGCTCAGTCTTTAGGGTAGGAGAATTTGAAATTGCTTAAGAACAACTCAGTGTTAACAGAATTCTGCCACTGCTCACATCAACCAAAAGAGAAGTCTTCAGAATGCCTAAAAACACCACGTGACCTTAAGATTACCATTCAGGTTGGATGAACTATTTTGTGTTTGATAATGAAGGTCTGTGTTTAATAAAATTCTATGTGTATGAAGAATTTGATTTGAGACTAGTATTTTATAATAATGTGATATCAAATTTGGTGTACCTGACCCTCACCTGAAACTTATTTGAAGTGAAGATTATCTATGACCAAAAGTACTAGGAGGTGAACATGACCCAATTGGCATAGCTCCATTTGCTCTTTATCTAATGGGTTACAGCTCTCCCAATCTCCACAGGCTCTGCACTTATTCTTCATCGTTTGAGGGATTCTGTAAAGATGAATCGCTTCATTCCAGAAGCAGTCACTGAACACATTCTCTTTGATAGACTGAGCTTAGTGCTGGTGATACAGAAAAATAAGAGTGAAAATTACCATTTTTAGACTTTACAATCTAGTCAAGGAGCTAGCGACACCACAAGATAATTGTAATTCACTCTAAGTAGGAAGTGATAGAGAGTAACAGTTAAGAGTAAAGATGTAGATAGCTACATGGCTGTGGACAAGTTACTAACCTACCCTGAATTTCATTTTTCTTAAAAGTGTGATATGAACAAAATTCAGTGAATGAAAATACAGAATTTAGCACAGTGTCTGGCACAAAGTAAAATGGTCATATATGGCAGTTGTTATTATCTTGTTAAACATTTTGATATATGTATTTAATCATTCAATCATTTTAATTTTTATCACAATATCCTTTTCAAGGAGAAAGTCACATGAATAAGTAAAATACAATCTTTGTCATGTTACAGTTACAAGATGCAAGTGTATTGTGTGTGCACAAAGGAACTAAAATGTCTGGATCTCAATGTGTTAGCTTATTTAGGACATCAATTGTATCTCTCGGAAATATCCTACTTTAACACTTCTGTTTGTATGGCAAGTGGGATTGAGGTAATGAAGACCATTTATAGTAGTGTTAAACTTAAGCCTTCTACTGCCATCGATTTATCTTGACCATTACTTGTGGGTAGGTATAAGTCAGTTCACCAAAGATGCTAGTTCAAATAAAGATATGGATGGCAATGACTAAAGCAGATCAATAAAAGTGTGAGCCAATGACATTAAGACCTTGTGTTTTATTCTTCTTTATTGGATTTGTCATTAGTAATTTCCTGATATTTTTAGTGAGTACTTAATAAAAGCAAATTGATTTAATAAATAATAAATGCCAGTAAGATAATACTCATACATCCATATCAAATATGTGCTCAAAAAATAGAAGATACTTAGCATTATTTTAGATTATATATGAGAATCATATGTATTTGATGTAAATTATAACTCTGCATCTATAATTAGGGGAAAAAGATGTCATTTTAACAGCTACATCCACCCCTGTTTTCAATAGGCACAGGGACTTCTTCATCTTCGGCATATTCTCCATGGCACTAACATCTCTTAGCCTCAGGGGTCTCCACTGCAGTTTTGGCTTCCTTCTCACATCTTCATGCATCACTCTCTCAGGGACAGTCTGCAGGAACTCTGACCCTGATACACTTTCCTGACTTTTCATGCCTTTCTTTGAAATCTCAGTGACAGCTGACTAACTCCAGCATCCTGCATTCCTTCTGAACCAGGACCATGTGGTTGACCCCCAAGGTCTGCCACTATCTCAAGCTGTAGCCAGGTCTCCTGGGTTCACAACTGCAGCAGCCTGAGTGGCTGAGCACAGTGAAGCAACTATCTAGGCCTCCTTGTGCAAGCAGGGTGCCCCTATGATCTCTTATCAAAGAACTTTTTACTTTTATGCTTCTGAATCTGAGGTGAGTGTGTTCTTATTAATACATGAGGTATTCTTAAGACATCTTTCTTGCTATCTCTGCAAGTTCTTAGCAGTACTTCAGAGGTTGTACTGTCTTTAAGAACCACAACTTTCTTAAGTTCCAGTTTTACTGGCACTTTTCTGTCCAAAGTGCAAGTTTTTGAGATCTTTCTGCTTTACTTTCTGTTCCTGATTAATACAGTAAACTCAGCTTAAAGTCACTAGCCAATATCCATCACCTTTAAATGCAGGCTCACAAAGTCTCAGGACGTGGGGAAGATGTAGACAACTTCTTAGCCAGAGCATAACATAAATGGCCTCTAGTCCAATGTCCCATTCAGTCCTCCTACCCTGAAACCTCATAAGCCCACTCTTTACTGCCCTAAGTCCTATCAGCATTCTGGATTTTTAGCTCCCATCAAACTGCCAGTTAAACACTGACAACAACATTCTAAAGCTGTTCCTGCTTCTATCTCTAAACATTTCAAAATTACTCCCACCACAAACTAGGTCCAAAGATGTTTGAACCACATGGTCAGGTTATTTAAAACGATGACTCCACTTCTCAGTATTTGTTCCTGTTTTAGTCAGTTTTTGCATCTCCATGACCAAAAGACCTGACAAGAGCAAACTAGAGGAGGAAAAGTTTATTTTGGCTCACAGTTTTAGAGGTCTCAGTCTATAGATAACTGACTCTATAGCTCTCTACTTAAAGTGAGGTAGAACGTCATATGAGAAGGGTGTGGAAGAGGAAAGCAGTTCAGAACATGGCAAGCAGGAAGCGAAAGAGTTCCATTCACCAGGGACAAAATATAAACCCAAAGGTACCCCCCCCCCCCCCGCCCAGTGATGTACCTCTCCAACCACTCCCTCCTTCCTACAGAAACTACCCAGTTTATCCATATCAGTGGATTAATGCAATGCTCAGGTTAATGTCCTCAATACATTATCATTTCAACTCTAAACATTCTTTCATTGTTTTACACAAGAGCTTTTGGGGGATACCGTATTTCTAAATCATAACATAATCGAAGGGGGCCTTATAAGTGAAAAATAGAGAAAAAGGACAGAGTCACAAACAGATTTAAAGATGCATGCTACTATATTTGAAAATGAAGAAAGCAACCACGTGCAAAATGGTCCAAGTGGACTCTAGAAAATGGAAAAGGTAAGAAAACAGATTTTTCACTAAAGCCTGCAGAAGGAATACCCTTGGATTTTAACTGAGCAAGCCATTACATTTGTGCAAATTTACAATAATGCAAAATAACTCGGTTTAGTAAGAGTCATTTTTAATTAAAGCTATCCACCTGTTGTTTATGTGTCCAAATGGTAAGAAATTAATCTGATTGTTTGGGTATATGGTGGAAGAGAAGATGAAAACCAGTGAACTCTACCCCTTAAATTGCAAATATTGTGTTACACAAAATTTTATATTATGTGAATTATAGCTCAAAACTCAAGTAATCACCAATTGAACAAAGATTATACAGTAATAAAGTTTTGTTTTAACCTATTTGAACAATTTCATTATAACACTATTTCTGTAGTTTTCCAAAAACATATGGTGATGCTGCTCCTAACAAATCTAATGAAGTCTATAATTATGCTGCTCATTGTCCAATCTGATTTAGTTTCTTTAAAAGTTTGTTCCCAACCTAAAGAAATATAATAGATTAAAAAAATAAACCTCCCAAATATAAGATTCCCAAATACAATGACTTGGTTCTGATCCTCTTTCTTGGTTTCTCTAGGTTTATCCCTTATTTCTATTGGACAACCTCTTCTTTCCATTTCTAACCTAATCTTCAGTGCCAGATTCTTTGTCAGCTTTCTTCTACTCAGAATACTACTTTCACTTCTGCCTGGATGGAACCTGTGATCCTGCCTTCCAGGAGCGATTCAGTGGCTGGGCTTTATCTTTCTCTTCCCTGAGTTATGGCTGGACAGATCCAGAGCAGGGTTTCACAGGATCTTTCTCTGCTGCTATGTTGTCGCCGTTATCATCATCATCATCATCATCATCATCATCATCATCATCGTCATCATCATCATATTGGTTTTGATTAGATAAACAACTTGCAGTTTGGTTAGAAAAGTCAGAGTAAAATTGGAAGTCAAGTCAGCGAGCAGAAAGGAGATTTTTAACTTTATTTTGTGTGTGTGTGGAACTAGAGCTTGAATTCAGGGGTACTTTATCACAGAGCTACCTCCCCAGTCTTTTTTTTTTAATTTTTAATTTTTAGATACAGTCTTGCTTAGTAGTAAGGTGGACCTTGAACTTGCAATCCTCCTTCCTTAGCTTCCCAAGTCTCTGAGATCACAAGCATGTGCCACCGCACCTTGAAGAGAGTAAGGAGCTTGGGTCCATATAATTGGGAGAAGGGAGAAAGAATGTGGGAGAGAGAGAACTAATGAAAATGGTCCAGAAAATCCAATGGATCCTACTATGTCCTAAAGCTAAGAGGATTATTCTACACATAAGAGAAGATGAGAGGAAAGTAAAAGCTGGTTAAGCATAGCAGTTTCTCATTTAACAGCACTGAATGTAGTGTCTCAATAAAATTTCCCCCAATAATCCAAAGGATATATCACCATGAAACAAGGAGACTTAAATTTGCATAAGGATCAGATATAAAGATTTTGATCAAGTTTATATCTTGAATTCATATTTAAGAGAATTAAATCAATAGAAATCTAGGCAGATATGTCACATTGTATCCAAGTTCCGTTTTCATTTTTAAGTTTACATGTTGTGATTGTGCAGTTAAATTTTTTCATAATCACCTTCTGTATATTATATTATGCAATCATCCTAGAAAATCCAAAGTTAAGTATTTTCAATTTTATAAATGAGAAATTAAGGTTCAGAGAAATTACATAACTTCATCCAATTGGTAAGCACTGCTATCTAGCTTCAATTATATATCTGTCTCACTATAAACTCTGCTTGAATTTCTTTGAGATGTAGCATCTTTAAGTGAATATAGTGTGTTGGCTCTAATAAAATCACAATTTCATTTTTTAAAGATCATTTGAATCTTTTTTTAAATTGTAAATTTTGTTACTCACAAGGGTAAATATCTTCATAATGTTTTTTTGCTGTTTGTATTGCCTTTTCCTTTCATTGGATGACAGATGCTTAGGAGAAAATAGCTGAGTTTCCTCATGGAAGGGACTCCTACCTTCTTTCTCATTTTACCTCTATTGCAAAAAGATTGTTCTAATTTCAACAGGCATATGCAATAAATGCTGGAAAATCAGTAATGGAAGATTTTACAAGAGACTTGCTAAGTTATCAAAGCTTAAAATATAGAGGAAAGGGCTACTTTGAAAAAATCTATCAAGAATTATGCAAAACCATGCCCAATACTTTAGCTTGTAGACTGGTAAAGTGATTTAGGACATTAAGAAAACACATCAGACCGCATGGCCAATGTGATCTTATAATACGTACCATCAGAAAAATGAGAAAGTGCACTCCATTTATATGATTTATCAAAGTGTATTAATGCATTCTACGGTCATGTACAACTAATTAGAACAAATAAAAATAATACAAAAGAAAACACATCAGTTTCATAGGTCTATGGTTAATCTTATCACTGGACACAATAGGACAGATTCCTATTCAAATGTACATCTTGATGAGAGTTTCCCTCATTTACTATACTGGTACAGAGCACACTGGTCACCCAAGGGGGCTAAACCCATTTCTGTGGTCATATAGTACAGTTTGTGCTCATCGCATGCCCTGCCTTGTGCTTGGTGGCATTCAATATTTAACTAACTGTGACCACAGTGGTGCTGAAAAAGCAGCAGCTCTTGGTGCATTTTTTATACACACTACTAAAGAACACATATAAAATTAAAAAGTGTGTGTTCAAAGCTTGAGGTAGAATAAATGGTCAGGGGAAAATGCAATCTGTGTTTAGTTCCTGTAATTGAATTATATTACGAGGCTTTCTAAATATATGTATGCATCATATTCTATTGTAGCTACAGTGAAATGTGGGGGACCATAAACCACAATCCTATCATTATGTTTCAATGTGCAAGCACAACTAGGATGAGAAAGCATGCTTCTGAATCTCCAAACGAAGCTGGAGAAGGTAAATGATTTTGAACACTGAGACATCGATTCAACTATTGTTTTAGAAATATTTAAAACAGAAAACAATAGTGGATTTGAGAAAAACCGGTGATTTCTTTTTAAAAGCACAGGTAAATTGTGGAGTTTTAAGACTTATTTCTTGTTATTTAATATTTAATTTGGTTCTCAAAAACAAAAATAAAACCTACTTGTGATAAAATAAAAAGATATATGAAGTTGTCAGATTTACTCATATGCATTTTGTTTGTTATAGTTCTCATTTTAGAAGTCTCTGGTATTAAGCACAACATGGCAGCATGCTGCTTTGAAATGTGACGTGTATTTTGTACATTTATATAAGGAATAGTACAATAATAGAGAGAAGGAGAAGTAGAGAAGGAGAAGTAATTAAAATAACATAAACATTACAAAGATCATTTTTAATTCTTAAATTTATATCCAAGTAACATAATCTGCATAGTGTCAACAAGGTGGGATGTGATCTGCTCTGTGTGCACAAGAATAGTGGATAGTGAAATAAATATATCATCAGCATTTACTGGATCCAGTTAGAGGAATTACCTATACATCTATGTAGAAGGATTTTCCAGTTTTAAAGAGTCTGAATAATTTTAGATAATTGCTATTCTATTCTATGGGTTCATTTTGGACCATTTGCTTTTAATTAATTAAGCACTAATTTTTCATATTTTACTAAATATGCACATGTTATCTATTTATTTTGTCCACTTGTTAATTTTCTGTCTTCGTCACTACAAGAGAAGTTTTACAGTGGTAACTATTTTTAAATTAATTTTTCCTCATTTGACACATAATTGTACATATTTATGAGGTATAATGTGAGGTTTTGATTCACATACACATTGAATTGTCCACTTCATGGTACTTAGTATGTCTATTACTTAAAACTTTATCATTTCTTTATGGTTTAAAATTCCTCTTTTCTATTTTGATACATATGTGTATATGTATACATGTCATGCATATTGTTAATTTTATTCACACTGCAGTACCATAGAACAATGGAAATATGCTTCAATTTAGGACTTCTCTTGACTCACTAGACCCATGAGGATAAAGAAAAATGGATTTTTTATTAAGATTTGAGAAGTTTTTCTAGAGCAATGGCATACAAAATTTTATGTATTTTGTTATATAAAATTACTGTGGAATCTATGTATCTATCATTTCTTTGCAATCTTCTGGCAACTTGCTAACTCATACCAAGTCAGACCAAATGTCTTTCACTTCCCAGAATACATGCCATACCTCACTTTCCTCTCCCTTCACTCCTTGTGCTGGAGTAGTCTTTTCCTTAGAAGCCCACGGTTGTCTGGTTAACTTTTACTCATTGGTAGGCTAGTCCACTGGCACTGCTTTTAAGAAACCTCTTCAGACTTTCTGACTCTGACTTGGTGTCCCTGTTGTCTGATGTCCTGTTGTGGTGGACAGTTGCAGATTTCCTGCTGTCATCACCACCTTGATTGTTTTACTTTTGGACTGCTTCCAGTAGAGCAGAAGCTCCCTGGAGGCAGAGTCCATGACATGCTTGTTAATCGCTATGGGGAGCCATGTTGGTAAGCACCCTAATATGAATATATTTACATATGTAATATATATGTAATGGTAAGGAATTCGAACTTCATTCACAGATAAATGGTAATATCGCTGTCATAGAAATACGTCATCAATAATATTCCCCAAGAAACTAGAAAATGTTGAAATCTCTTCAAAATACTTATTCCTTAATAAGGAAAGGAATGAAAATCTATTCACTTAGAAAGACTTCCACTTAATTTGATCACAGGTTCTGACACTTTAGAGGCCAGGGTTTATGATCTATGGAACTCAGATATGCAGTTCAGCCCTTTAGTGACTACATTGGATTCATAGACTGATCCAATACTACAGGTTCAATGATAAAAGTGCTTGAAGTTGAAATTTTTCACTGAAGGAAGACAAGATATGTACCATGGTTAGAATAGTTTATAATACAATTAGCAAGATTAAAAAATATTTTACTGTGACACTTCATGACTCAGTAATTTTTCTCAGGGACTACATTCTCACAGTGACTTATTTAATTAACTGTAAAACACCTTTCTACCAATAACATTTTTTTCTTTTCAGCATTTGTATATCTTTCTGTGGTTTTCACAGGCATCTTTTCTTCTTGTGAGTTCTGACCAACCTGTGTTTCTGTATAACTCTGAATTTCTTAATGTCCCTTTATTGATTGATTGATTGAATCATCCAAGGAGAAAAAATACCCTTGTGTCACATATCCACCTAGGTACACAGTAAGCAAGTTTCTGTAGTGCCTGGGGAAATCTCAATGACAGTGTCATGCAATTAAACGGTGACAGGGACAATATTGAGAGTGACAAGCACAGTATGAGATGTGGACCAAGATACGGAAACCAGGAGCGTGAGTCAAGGTTTTCTGTTTGATTCTAATTGTGTTCACATTTTGATCCTTTATGTGACTGTTCCCTGCCAGCACAAGATTCTGATCAGTGACTTAGTCAATCAACAAGCTATGATCGAGTTCCTCTGGTGAGGAAGGCATCCTGATGGATTATGACAGACGTATCAATGTGAAAGGAACCATAAATGGGACCACTTCCTTTGAATTCCTACTACATGTCATATCCTGTGAGAAACGTCTTGACATACATTATTGAGAAAAGCCTGAGGGGTGCAAATCATTACCCCGGTTTTACACATGTGAAAATAAGGTTTGCTTAAGCCATAGAGCAAGCAGGAGAGCAATTGGAATTTGAACCCAGCTAAGTTCAAATTCAAAGTCCAGGCACTTAGAGATAATAGTGCCCCTGAAGCGGAAGCTGAAAGGCAGGGTCTCCCCTTTTCATGAGCTCTCTGTGAGGAGGCTCATGAAGACACTGATGAAAGTGGCAGATGCTCTTCCTGGAAAAGCAAATCATTTTTGAATATTCTTTTAGAGAATTCATTCACTCTGAAACTTACCCATAGATGTCTGGATCTCACAATGACTCAACCTACTTTAATGCCAAGAACAGAAAGACAGCACTATCGTTCATGCTAGCCCTAATTTATAATTTGTTGACCAACAAGCTCTGGTCTCTGTAAGTGAAG
>JAJEJO010000964.1:373597-454811 GCA_020662805.1 Glaucomys volans
TTATATAAGGAATAGTACAATAATAGAGAGAAGGAGAAGTAGAGAAGGAGAAGTAATTAAAATAACATAAACATTACAAAGATCATTTTTAATTCTTAAATTTATATCCAAGTAACATAATCTGCATAGTGTCAACAAGGTGGGATGTGATCTGCTCTGTGTGCACAAGAATAGTGGATAGTGAAATAAATATATCATCAGCATTTACTGGATCCAGTTAGAGGAATTACCTATACATCTATGTAGAAGGATTTTCCAGTTTTAAAGAGTCTGAATAATTTTAGATAATTGCTATTCTATTCTATGGGTTCATTTTGGACCATTTGCTTTTAATTAATTAAGCACTAATTTTTCATATTTTACTAAATATGCACATGTTATCTATTTATTTTGTCCACTTGTTAATTTTCTGTCTTCGTCACTACAAGAGAAGTTTTACAGTGGTAACTATTTTTAAATTAATTTTTCCTCATTTGACACATAATTGTACATATTTATGAGGTATAATGTGAGGTTTTGATTCACATACACATTGAATTGTCCACTTCATGGTACTTAGTATGTCTATTACTTAAAACTTTATCATTTCTTTATGGTTTAAAATTCCTCTTTTCTATTTTGATACATATGTGTATATGTATACATGTCATGCATATTGTTAATTTTATTCACACTGCAGTACCATAGAACAATGGAAATATGCTTCAATTTAGGACTTCTCTTGACTCACTAGACCCATGAGGATAAAGAAAAATGGAATTTTCATTAAGATTTGAGAAGTTTTTCTAGAGCAATGGCATACAAAATTTTATGTATTTTGTTATATAAAATTACTGTGGAATCTATGTATCTATCATTTCTTTGCAATCTTCTGGCAACTTGCTAACTCATACCAAGTCAGACCAAATGTCTTTCACTTCCCAGAATACATGCCATACCTCACTTTCCTCTCCCTTCACTCCTTGTGCTGGAGTAGTCTTTTCCTTAGAAGCCCACGGTTGTCTGGTTAACTTTTACTCATTGGTAGGCTAGTCCACTGGCACTGCTTTTAAGAAACCTCTTCAGACTTTCTGACTCTGACTTGGTGTCCCTGTTGTGTGATGTCCTGTTGTGGTGGACGGTTGCAGATTTCCTGCTGTCATTGCCACCTTGATTGTTTTACTTTGGACTGCTTCCAGTAGAGCAGACGCTCCCTGGAGGCAGAGTCCATGACATGCTTGTTAATCGCTATGGGGAGCCATGTTGGTAAGCACCCTAATATGAATATATTTACATATGTAATATATATGTAATGGTAAGGAATTCGAACTTCATTCACAGATAAATGGTAATATCGCTGTCATAGAAATACGTCATCAATAATATTCCCCAAGAAACTAGAAAATGTTGAAATCTCTTCAAAATACTTATTCCTTAATAAGGAAAGGAATGAAAATCTATTCACTTAGAAAGACTTCCACTTAATTTGATCACAGGTTCTGACACTTTAGAGGCCAGGGTTTATGATCTATGGAACTCAGATATGCAGTTCAGCCCTTTAGTGACTACATTGGATTCATAGACTGATCCAATACTACAGGTTCAATGATAAAAGTGCTTGAAGTTGAAATTTTTCACTGAAGGAAGACAAGATATGTACCATGGTTAGAATAGTTTATAATACAATTAGCAAGATTAAAAAATATTTTACTGTGACACTTCATGACTCAGTAATTTTTCTCAGGGACTACATTCTCACAGTGACTTATTTAATTAACTGTAAAACACCTTTCTACCAATAACATTTTTTTCTTTTCAGCATTTGTATATCTTTCTGTGGTTTTCACAGGCATCTTTTCTTCTTGTGAGTTCTGACCAACCTGTGTTTCTGTATAACTCTGAATTTCTTAATGTCCCTTTATTGATTGATTGATTGAATCATCCAAGGAGAAAAAATACCCTTGTGTCACATATCCACCTAGGTACACAGTAAGCAAGTTTCTGTAGTGCCTGGGGAAATCTCAATGACAGTGTCATGCAATTAAACGGTGACAGGGACAATATTGAGAGTGACAAGCACAGTATGAGATGTGGACCAAGATATGGAAACCAGGAGCGTGAGTCAAGGTTTTCTGTTTGATTCTAATTGTGTTCACATTTTGATCCTTTATGTGACTGTTCCCTGCCAGCACAAGATTCTGATCAGTGACTTAGTCAATCAACAAGCTATGATCGAGTTCCTTTGGTGAGGAAGGCATCCTGATGGATTATGACAGACGTATCAATGTGAAAGGAACCATAAATGGGACCACTTCCTTTGAATTCCTACTACATGTCATATCCTGTGAGAAACGTCTTGACATACATTATTGAGAAAAGCCTAAGGGGTGCAAATCATTACCCCGGTTTTACACATGTGAAAATAAGGTTTGCTTAAGCCATAGAGCAACCAGGAGAGCAATTGGAATTTGAACCCAGCTAAGTTCAAATTCAAAGTCCAGGCACTTAGAGATAATAGTGCCACTGAAGCGGAAGCTGAAAGGCAGGGTCTCCCCTTTTCATGAGCTCTCTGTGAGGAGGCTCATGAAGACACTGATGAAAGTGGCAGATGCTCTTCCTGGAAAAGCAAATCATTTTTGAATATTCTTTTAGAGAATTCATTCACTCTGAAACTTACCCATAGATGTCTGGATCTCACAATGACTCAACCTACTTTAATGCCAAGAACAGAAAGACAGCACTATCGTTCATGCTAGCCCTAATTTATAATTTGTTGACCAACAAGCTCTGGTCTCTGTAAGTGAAGTGATAGCAAAGAAAAGATAAGGACTGGTTTGACACAGCAGACTTGGAAACATTATTGATCTCATGATGCTCCCAATATTTGGACACAGGGTGATCATATGTGTTGTAAATGCCTAAACTTGACCTAAACTTGTTTAGGCTAGAGAATGTCCCATATCTTTCCCATGCTCAAATCAATGTGCTATTATACTGAAACCAAAAAAAAAATACATATATATATATATACATATATATATATATATATGATTTCTCCCTTAATAAGCAGTCGAAGGAATTATCAAAACAGGCAAAATATGGCTGGTGGTATTTTATTTTATGAGATGGGATTAATTGTAAGATTTTCTATTAAAGTGTACAATTTTTAGCTACTTTCAAGCCCCATCATTTATAAACCTTTAATACCACTTTGAGTCCATATTCACTTTCCCCATATTCAAGCCTTTATACATCAAATGCTAGGTCACATTTTTCCAACTTAGCAAATAAGGTTACATTGAAAAAATTCAGAGATGAATTGAAAGTCTGGGTTACAATCATGGGGTTTAAAGTCAGAAAGACATGGATTTAAACTTTGTCTCCATTGACAGTTGTAGAAACTTTGGCAAAACATTTATCTAATCTAAATTACAGTTTTATCCTCAGTAAAATAGAGATAATAAAATACAAGTCTCATTGGGTTATGGATATTATCACTAGATAATATAGATAAAGCACTTGGAATAGGTTCTGCATATAAAATAAATAAAATAAATGGTAACTTTGTCAAATATCCAACTTGCATTTTCCTAAGATTTAGACTTCCTAATACTGTTCTCAAACTTATTCATCTCTTTCTCTTTACATATATATCTACTCATACTCATCTTCTATCTATCCAAATTTTTGATTCATTCAACTCCAATTCTGTGACATTTGATTATTATCTCCATTTCATAAAAAATGAAACCAAAGTTCAGAGAGTTTAAGTAATTTGCACAAAACCACATTTAGTAAAATTTAACTTTTTTGAATACATCTTTTTCAACTTCTGTCTATATATAATACCATCATCATAAAAGAACCATAGCCCCAATATAAACAGAATACAAAATATGCACAATGACCTATCCTCTGATGTTACAACATGCTTTCCAGTAAGGTAGAGCTTAGGAAGACACATGTACCCATGAAAACCAAGAAAAAAAATTATAAACACATTTATAAAAACTCTTGCCAAAGTATTCTCAACATCATTCAAACCATTATTACTCAGTGCCATATTGAAAATCCCTTAACATTATGACTTTGAATCTATTGTACTTCTGTAGGTTTTGGTATTGAAAAAATATATCCAAGATAAAACCAATTATGTGAAGAGAATTACGAATTAGAAAGAGGCAAATTGTATCATGAATCTCTCTTTAAAAACTAGTTCAATAAAAATAAAGCATGGAGAAAAGACAACATAGTAGAAAGGGGAGGGAATCTAGTGCACATCAATCTAAATTCAAATCCTAATTGATCCTATTCAATGCATTCATTTAAACTTATGTGTAGGATGCCATAAATATTCTTGCCAGATTCATTTTGTGTATATGTGATAAAAAGTTATCTTCATACAGTGCTAATGGCTAAAGTACTATGAAAGGATGGGTTTATACTAGGTGAAAAGAAGTAGGCATTAGAAGTAGGCATTAGTTTATTTAAAAATCCCTGTGAGCTGTAGGTGTGCAATAGATACTTGCTAATATGTTTAATAAAACACTTTGTAAAGAATTTACAAAATATTAAGTATATATAAAAATTTCTATCTTTAAAGCTCAAAATCTATTCTACATGGTTCCTTCCTGGCCATGAAATTCAATAACTACTATTTAATTTCTGAACATTTTTGAAAAGTAACACAAAACAAATTTTATGGAAAATTAAGGGGGTTTGATCAGCATTATAAATCACATTTTCCTGACTTTCTGTGTTATTCTACTTCAGTGCAAATATTATTTAGAAGGCAACTGTCATCTCCTATCAAGCTATATACAAAATTCACTTTTCACTATTATGAACTTTCTCAATTTATCAAATTATTAGCTTTAAGTTTCATGTGCACTTTTTTCATAAGTAGGACTGAAGTATAAAGAATAGTTTCATGACTTATGTTGCTGTTTGCATTTCTACTGACAAGCTAAATCATTTGTTTAAATACAAAATCCTGTTTTTATTGAACAAGTTAGGGCTAAGTTAAGAAACTCAACGGTTCCTTTTGATATCACATTATCATGCCATCTGTCACTAAATACACAAATTATCTGCTTCACTTACTTCCTGTATTCAGTGCCCACTAGCTTCCTAAAGCTGCATTTGAGTGTTTCATATTACCTTTCATTACCTCTTGTCCTAGGAAGGGCCTGGTGATCTGGACTGTTATCCTTGCACCTACTCAGTCTCCCATCTGACTTTAGCTCTCTCTTATCTTGATCTGTGTGAAGCATGTGACTAGTGATTTTCTAAAGCCCCACTTTAGGCATTTGTCTCTAGACTGGTTGGTTGAATTCAAACTGGCTCTTCTGTGGCCTATAGATATAGGCTGATTGACACTAATATTCAAGGCCTTGATGATCTGCAGATAACTGTTAAGGCTGATAAAGCTCTAGCTTCTGAAGACTCAGAGCAGCTGGGGCAGCTACACCCCCGTTCTCCCTCAGAGGCAGTATGGAATATCTTCCATTCCCTCCCACACTACTGCCAGTTGTCTGACTTTCACATAGCTCATTATGATGTTCTTCTGCTGTATAACATAGCATGAAACCATGTGGCAACAAATATACATTTTCAGCTCTGGGCCCATGCTCTCAAGTTTTGCACACACTGTCACTTCTCTCATTATCTTTTGCCTGTGCTTAGCCAAGAAAACATTTGTTCATCCCTCAAAATCCATCTGAAAGGACACTTCCTATACAGATCCTTTCTTAACGAATTGCCTCTGCTTCCTAAGTAGAGTTCCCTGCACCATACTCTGTGATCAGCTAGCACTTTGATTTTAAGAGTGTCTCTCATTCATAATTTCTTATGCTGAATTTGATGGGATATGTATGTCCCTGTCTCCCTAAAAAGACTGCAAAGACCCAGAGGAAAGGGATCACAGTTTGCTTATTGCTATACACCCAAGCCATCTCACAATGCTTGCCACTGAAGTAGGACACAATAAAAATCTTTGAGTGCTTGAGTTCCTATTTAAAGGATGTCCTTTAGCTACAATGAAACAAATGAAAGAGATATTGGAGTTGAGATATTGGAGTTGAGATATTGGAAAGAGATATTGAAATTGAGAATGATAGAGGGCAAGGGAGAGGAACATGGTATCTCGTTCTAAATTAATGATAGTAAAGTCAGAGATCTGAAACAAAATACTAGCCATGAGTGGAACAAGTGGTCTGCATAGTGTCTAGACACATTGTGAAGCAATATAAGGAAGCCATGGTTTATTAAGCAATTAGTGTCTGGCAACCAGAACACAAGGCACACTCTCATTGTTTTAACTCATTTAATCTACAAAGCCTTGTGAGTTATATATGGTTCCCATGATATTGGCAAGGAGTGATGTTCAGTGAGATGAAACAGCCTGGAATATCATCACTGCTAGTGCTGGAGCTAAGAGTTCAACTGATTTGCGCAACTTGAGGATTAAACATTTTCCTCTATAGATCTGATTTCAAAGTTTCATGAATAGTAGGAGCTAACCTGGACTTAATAATAATAACATTAATAATAAAAATTTCTAACATTTACCAAGTCTTCATTTTGAGTCAGGGACAGGGATGAGCACCAGGGGTACAGGTGAACTAGACATACTTTCCTCCTGAAGGCTCTAAACTGTATTTAAATTAAATGGAACCTGCAGCCCTGCTTATCTACCTTAAAGTAATTCTGGGATTTATCAAACCAACAGAAAGAGCTTCATTTTGTTTAGCTTTGTTTTGCTTCTGTGACTGTAACAGGAGGGAAAAGACTCTCTTTATCAAGTGGTGTGAAGGCGAGAGGCTTTATTCCACACCAGGCGAATGACTTCAATAATTACCAAAGGAACTAGAGACACCAGCTCCTTCCAATTAACTTCTGTTACAGAGTGCTGTTGACTGCTTGCCTGACAGCCACGCACAGATGGAAGGAAAGGACTACCACAAGATTCTTTGCATTTCATAGTTCACAGATTAAAAGCAGTGTCAAGAGCAAGTTGGAGCGAAGGAATTGATTAATTTGCTGCTGACTTTGTGGGGAAGGGCCGCTTCTGAGTCATTACAAACCAACCTGAGTTTCTTTAATATGATGTTCTACCTCTTGATACACAAATCAAACAATTTTTTTTTTTCCTTTCAGATGCATTCACTCAGTTTCACTACCAGAGAACGTGGCCAACTCCAGCTTCCTTAAATCCCAGCACTTACCATCTGAGTGGTAGCTGTTATAATCACTCTGACCCTGGCTCAAATGCTTGTTGGGAGTTGATGAAGGGAGGGAACAGGCAGCCACTGGACAAGTTAGAGAGGACTCCAGAGAAACTGCTCTAGGTCAAAGGGGAAACAAACCTGAATGCCAGGCAAAGTGTATAATAATACATTAATCATAAAAATAGGAAAGCAATAATAGCAGCAACTTGAACAGTATCTACCTGTGCTAGGCCTTTGTAGGGATCTGTTTGTGTGACTATTGATTTTAATATTCGCCAAATTCCTAGGACATAAGAACTATTATTATATTCACTTAATAAATTAGGAAACTGAAGAACCGAAAAATTAAGTAAGTGACTCAAGGATAAACAGCTTACAAGTGGGTGAATAATGAAATCAAGTCGAGCTTGTGTTGGTCTTAATATCCAAAGATTTGGAAACAATATAATAGCCATGGAATCTATGTACAACACCAGGAAAGTACTGCATATGCATGAAAACGCATGTTTGGGAGTACACACACATACACATATCAACATATATTTCATGTGTAGATCTGAATATGTCCATACATGTATATGGTCATGTGTGTATATAGAGAAGTAAACAATGTGCAACATCTTCTCAAAATTTCCTTCTGGATTAACATACATTGATGATTCTTTCCTGAACCAGTCAGTAATATAATGATACCAACAGCTTCCCAATTCCCATGTTCCCTACACATTAACCAATGGACCTTTGGAATTTTATTATAAGCCAAAGCCCTCCTTTGCTTTTGATGATTGACATATGAATTCAACCTATTTTTAATTCAATATGGCTAAGTTAATTTCTACTTCTTCAATGGATGGTAGTTCCTAATTTTACTTGATTATTTTGGTGTTCAAATTACACCAGACTTGGTGAGAGTCCTGTCATGTTCCTGTGTTCTTGTACTGTCTGTGCTCTCGTAACCTGTTCCCATATTTATTTTTTTGCAGTACTTTCCTACTTTCTTTCATAACAAGATATCCCACACTCATCCTCATAGAAGTTTTGGTTTGTTTACTGGCTTCTATCATTCCATTTTATTAGATGTATATCAAAGTGAATACTTGTTTCCCATTAAATTATCATCATATTCATTGGCCCCATGATGTAATATACCCCTGAAGAACTGCTTTGCCCACATTACCAGCAAAAACAAAATAAAACCTCCTCCATCCCACATCTCCTATAACCGAGGATTTATGGTCAGATCCTACAAAAATGTTACCTTGGATCAGTTCTTCCTCCTCCATCTTTTCCCTTCAGTTTAGTGTTAAATTTTTCCCATTTTTTTCCATTTTGTTTTTGAGTACATAGAACACCAACATATTTTTGAAGGTCAAAAGTATACAAAAAGAAAATTTCTTTCCATATACCTTTCACCTCATTTTCAGCCTGCAATATCCTTATAAATGGCCAATTTCTATTGTTTTCTGGCTTATAGTTCTTGTGTTTCTTCTTGTGCATGTAAATATTAGCATAATATTAATATGTAACATAATATCAACATATATTCATTATAAATATATGTTCATATAACATGCAATATATATTTTTGTGCTTTTTAAAACTTGTTATATCTTCAGGATATCATTTCATGTCAGTTCAGAGATCCTACTCATTCTTTGCACAGCTGCACATAAGCCATAGTTTATTTAACAAATTTTCTATGATTAAATATTTCAATGCCTTTAATATTTTGCAAATACAAAAATGATGTAAATATAAATAATGATATAATATAAATAATAATGTAAATATAAATAATGTGAAAATTTGTGCATGTGCCATTGATATTATTGGTGGCATATCTTTAGATTTAATCCCTAGAAGTAAGTTTTATTTGGTCAAAAGGTTAATGCACATAAATAACTTTCATAGGGATTTGCCAGCAAAGTATGAAAATATCTTTTTCTCCACAGGCAAATCAACAGACTATATTGCTAAGTTTTTCAACTGTTAGCCATCTATACATGTTAAATAATTTTAATTTTCTGCTTGGTGCATATTCTTGTTACACTGCAACAGTGAGGTCTGTGCAAGAGCCACAGACACTCCTTTTTAATACTTTTTTAGTTGTAGATGGACACAATACATTTATTTTATCTATTGTTTGTGGTGCTGAGGATTGAACCCAGTGCCTCACACATGCAAGGCAAGCCCTCCACCACTAAGCTACACCCCAGTCCCCCATATACACTCTTAAAGTACTACAATGTGAGAAGTCAGAGCATAGTTATTCTTGGAACTCAATGTAAGTTTTAAGTCCTTTTTTCTGATTTTTATATTAATGCATATGACAGCATTTATTAAAAAACTCATATGCATCAAGCACTGTATTGTATCTCAGATATAAAGCAAAGAAAAAAATTCTTCATGGTCCTTACCATTTCGGATACCTCAGGTAAGACTTATTAAACAATTGATTTTAATCAAAAGTAAAGAGGGTTATGATAAAAGTACTGAATATTATAGAATCATATGATTGCAATATAGAGCCCTTAGGAAAGGTCTCCTTGCCAAAATATTGATTAAAACCTGACAATGACTATGACTAAATAAAATGTATTTCATATATAATACATGTATATGTATTTTTATACACATATACATATATGTGCTATGTATCCATATTTATATATTTTTCTATTGGAATTTTTCAAGTAGTTTTATTCAAAATATAAAGAGAGGGTTCTACTCTTGATAAACCATGTGTTTATAGGATAGAAACCCAGGCCCCCTAAGAAACCAAACAGAATCCTATAATCTTAAAGACCTCTACTTGACCTCTACCTTTTGTCAATACCCGCCCCCACCCCCATATCTGGCAAAAGCACAAGGAGAAATTTGTATGAACCTTGAAATGGGAGCTAACTCTAGCCATATGAGACAAACATATAATCCCATGGAAAGAGAGGAAGATTTGAGACATGTACAAGAGAAAAAAGTGATGTGAAGATGGAGTAGAGAAGGACTTGAAGATGTTGGTATTGAAACTTAAGAGTGTAGAGGCCACAAGTTAAGGAATGCCAGCAGCCATCAGAAGTTGGAAGAAGCAAAACACTGATTCTTCCACAGAGGCCCAGGAGGGAGCGTGGCCCTGCCAATATCCTGAATTAAGCACACTGATTTAGAATTGTCTAAACTTCAGAATTGTGTGAGAATGCACTTTCATTATTTTAAGCCATCATGCTTGTGGTAATTTTATAGTAGCCCCAGGAAACACATACAGCTTCTATAAGTGAGAAAGTTACTTACTTGTAGCAGAAAAATATTATAACATTATTAGGAAGGAGGCTTAGGAATGGAACTAGAGGGATATGAATGGTATTTAATGCAGATGAGTCATCCTCAAAACCCAAAATAATGGGGCAGCATTGGGAATAGAGAAAAAAGAATAAAAATTCACTTTTAAAATATTCCTAGCTACAATGATTGACTTAGGTGGTAAGGAAAACTTTGTAAAACTTAAATGTGAGTAAATGTGGAGTTAAGGAACATCTGAAAATAATATTTTAATCCTTTTGAATAGTATAGCAATTGCTATAATACTGTGTGCTGGCTTATATCAGAGTTGTACTTTCCTCCCGAATAGCAAGAGCATTTTCTACATAAAGAAGTAATTCTATATTATTGAATCATAGAAAACCCAGGTTGGAGGGAACTTAGAGGTTTGAGCTAGATTTCTACAATCCTTGATCCAGAATTCTGGATAACTAGTTTAATAAGCCTCTCACTACCACCACAGGCAGAAGGCAGCCCATATAAGTGGGAATGTCTATTGTGCAGTTATATATTAAATACTCATCAAGTGCCAGTCCTGTAAGTCATGGATACTATTCTAGTCCTTGAGATAGATTCAGCAGTCCATAGAAAGATTCATTCCATTCTAACAGGAGAATCAAATTCAAAGAATCCAATGCATTGAAACCAATCAATCCATTGATAAATAAAGTTTGAAAATAGCAACCAGACAGTGGCAATAACTGCTAGAAATAAGGTTAAATATAGAAATAGTACATTGGATTGTGGTCAAAGAGGCAACTCTGTGGAGGCAACATTTTTGAGCTGAGAACTAAATAGCAGATAGGAGCTGGTTGTGTAAAGATCTGGACCAGAGAATTCTAGGCAGATGTAACAGAGGGTGGACATGAGTATGATACTTTTAGAGAACAAAACAGAGATCAGTATTGCTGCCAATAGCAAGTGGTGGAAAATTTGAAAGTCACTATATGGGTTGCCCTACAACATGTGGCTCAGAGCATAAGTAGGGTGGCTCTGTGTTAGAATAAGAAATGCACTGGTGTAGAACTTAGTAACCCAAGTTTTAACTGTTGCCCTTCTCTTGAGCACATGTGGCCTTCTAGATCTTTCATCATTTCCCTAGGATTCCATCCTTTTGATAATTAAAGTGACAAGATCAGACAAGATCATTGGTTTTCCAGCTGTATTCCTTGGAGCCCACTAATGGATCCAGCTGGTAGGCTTACATCTCACCTCCAGTTTCATTCTGAAAACACTGTGATAGTTGTTTACATTTTCAAAACACTTTGCAATATATTTTGCTTGTCAAGAAAGTTCAGAAACCATAATTCAAAATAATTTATTTATTCCAAACTTCAGATTCTAGTTGTTCTAAGCTGTAGAGGATGTACTTTGGATTCAATAAAGGGAGTAATAACAAGGTACATGTGAAATAGACTGTCTCGTGAAGTAGCAAGCTCCCTATCTACGGAGGTTTTTATTCTTTACTGATTGGTGCATAAACATTATGCATAATAGTGGGATTCATTATGACATACTTGTACATACACCTAATATAATTTGGTCAAATCAATTTCCCACTATTCCTCCTTTTCCTACCTTCCTCCCCTGCCCCTGCCCCCACCCGGTGACTTCCTTCCTTTATCCTGCTGGTATCTCTTCTATTATAATGAGATCACTTTTTTTCTATTTTTTTTTTTTTTTTTTTTTTTTTACTCCAGCTTCCACATATGAGAGAGAAATATATAACCCTAGATTTTCTAAGTTTGGCTTACTTTGCTTAACATGATGCTCTCCATTTACATCCATTTTGACATAATTTTGTCCTTCTATATGACTGAATAAAACTCCATTGCTGCATATACCACACTTTTAAAGTCCATTCATTTGTACATGGACACCAAGGCTGGTTCTGTAACTATCTACTGTTGCATTCCTATAAACATGGGCATACATGTATCACTATAGTATGCCTACTTTTTAATTCTTTTTGATAGAATGATGGGTCCTAGGTTGGTTCCATTCCTAATCTTTGAAAGAACTGCCATACTGATATTCGTAGTGGTTGTACTAATTTACAATCCCACCAACAGTGTCTAAGAGTTCCTCTGAGGAATTTTATGAAAACAAAACAAAAGCAAACGTGCAAACCATACATTAGAAAATTCTGGGTTAAACAATGTAAAACATTTCACAAATCTTTAAATAAGCTAATGCTTTTTATATGTTTCTATGAGAAAAGTGTAGCCTGCTGCATGGCCCAGAATTTCTTAGGGCTTTTATTGTATGGAGCATCTTGTGAGATTAGTACTTCATATAATTCCTTATTAAAGCTATTTCCTTTTGACTGTAAGTTACTAGACTCCGTGCCTTTATCATAAGCTCTAAGAGAAATGAAGTCCTTTCTGTTCTGTTCACAGTTGTGTTTCAATGCTTTGAATGCTGCTGGGAAGGCAGTATTCTATTAGTAAATAGTTACAGAATGACTGAATGAATGAATGAATGAAGGGAAGGAGATCTTTGTTCCGGAGAAGAATAGAGCATTATAGCTGTGCTCTGATCCCATCAAAATCAAATCAAAACCAATGAGACAGCCAAGGGCACTTTTTTGGCTCTAAAACCCTAAGATGCATCCATGGGATCCAACTTCTTTCAGGTTGCCACCTTATCTTGCAAAAATCGATCATTTATTCAACAATATTGTTTATATATTTTATATTTTAGATATTCTAATTAAATATTGGGGAAAATGATAAACTTACAGTTGAAGGGAAAGTAGAAATGCTCAGCAAATAATCAAATATATAATTACAAACTTGAGAAATACTAGGAAAAAACATATGGATACTGTCCGATACAGTGCCAGGAATCATGAAGAGTTCCATAAGAAACGCCAGGTGAGACTGGAAGTCTGAAGGCAGCAGAGAGTTATTGCTTTCAAAAGAACACTTTGGGGAAGTTAATGTTATTGTCAGAAATTTGACAAAGCAGTGACTTGTGCTGACTCTTACTAGTGGTAGGGCTTGAACCTGGGTGTTTGAGTTGAGGGTAGCTCCACAGCCTGCACTCGGATCATGGGTTGTAGGATGAATATGAATAGTGGAGAAATGCAGAAAAAGAATCAGAGAAGAAAGTCAAGGAGCAAGAACTACAACAAAAGTTAAGGGATAGAAAGTTTTAAGAGAAACATAGGCATCGAACTGAAGTCTGATGGGCAATAAAACAAGATAAGGATAAAAAGCTGCCCACTGTGTTTAGCAATGTGTCATGAAGGAGACCCCTCCTGACACAGGGATGGAAGTAGAAGTCACTTTGAATTAGGCAGATAAAAGATTGGAAAAGAGGGGAAGAAAAAAATCAAGATACAGTATCTCTGAAAATTTTGGTTATAAGAGAAGAAAGCAAATAAATCAGGAGCTGGTTGGTGAATATAAGCCAAAAATATGTTTGTTTCATTGAAGGGGCAAAGAAGGTTAGGCATATTCCAGTGCTAATGGGAAGGGTACTGAAGAGAAAGATTGAAAACACAGGAGAGATTAATCAATACTGATACTCAATGTTGCTAAATTCCCAAGACAGCATAAATGATCAGGATATGGGACTATAAATGAAAACTACTTGGGATATAGAGGAAGAGAACAGTGTAACAGTAACTGGAAGAAATAAAAATAAATAAATAAAGGGCAAGTCCTGGCCAGAGCACAAACTGGGAAGATGAAACCCAGGGTGAACGATCTTGAGGTGGGTGTTTGGATCAGGGATGCATGAGTCAGTGGCAGCTGTTTGGTGCAGGAGAATAAATTAGTAGGGGAAACAGAAATTTGTAGGCCTCATAGAAGTTTGAAATAGTCATTGGAAGAAATGGGAAGTAGAACACAGTAACATGGAAGACTGCTGGGCAGTGATGAAGGCCAGGTGATCAAACTTGGTACACTCACAGTGATGCCAGTTGTCCCACATTGCATTGCGCTTAACAGTGTTGAGTTGCACAAGTAAATGCACTAAGAATGCAAATAATAATAATAACAGAATGAGACAAACATCATTACCCTATGTACATGTATGATTACACAAATGGTGTGACTCTACTTTGTGTACAACCAGAGAAACAACAGCTGTACTCCATTTGTGTACAATGAATCAAAATTAATTAATTAAAAAAAGAATGCAAATACTTATAGAATCCAGACTAAGGAAGAAAAAGAGGTTTTAAGTAGCAATGGTGTCTATGTGGAGATTTCATATGAAAAAAATATGTCTTGAGGATGAAGATCTTTTTCTTAATTCAAGATATTCACAGTCTGAATTAATTTTTATTTAAATGACACATAATCTTTTAATCATTTGGTCTTACACTAACTCTTGATACTTGTAATCATTCCATGTGTTCCTGCTTCTCATAGAAATCTCTGTTCTTCCTTCCTTCCTCCCTCCTTTTCTGTCTACTTTTACTTTTTATTGCCTCCTCTCCTTCCTTCTGTCTTCTCTAGTACTCCTTTCTTCCCACCATACTTACAACACAAAAATTTTCAACCCTAGTTATAAATTAAAGTTATCTGGGGAATTTCACAAAAGTTAAGTAGTATGCCATAGTTGAAGTCAATTCAGAATATCTGGTGTTGGTTCCAGGCATCAATATCACACTAGGTATATGAACAAATATGATTCAGATCCAAAATCCAATAAAATAGTTGTTTTTCACATATAAATATATTTCACTAGCAGGATAACTGGTACAGAAATAGCAGAACTAAAACAAAACAAAACCACATGTCACCCAGCCCTTCATGTGTCCTCAGCCAGTCCAGAACTTCACACTAGCACCAGTCATTTCATTTGATGGTGTGCCCTACATGTCTCTCTGTGAACTCTGATAGAGCTTGAGGACAATTAGAGGCTGCTTTTCCCTGGTGAAATCAATGTCTTGGGAGAAATAAGGCGGGTAGGGTTCTCATTTTACCTTTTTCTTCCATGCGAAACCTTAAGCAAGTGACCTTACCCCTCAGAGTTTCCATTTTTGTAAATTTATGAGTTGGAAATGTTAGTACACTTCTTACAGAAATTCTAGAGAGGGAGAGTACAGCCCCTTGTACCCAGAAGCAAATTGATTTCATAATTGCATCACAATAGCAATTTATCAAATGCCTTTTATTGATATGTCAACCATAATTCTACCTTGTATTGAGTGATCTGAAGTGATCATTGAGTTAGTAAATTGAGAATTTCTGTGCCTTCTTTAAAGTATGAGAGTTGTTCTGATGAATGAAAATTCTCAGCAGCTTTTAGGATGTCTAAAAATCATAGTTTTTGCCTCTTTCTCACTTCAACTATGAGAGGACAGAATTGTATACACAGTAAAATAAAAGTAAGCACTCTACAATTATATCTGGGAGGGAGGTAAACCACAGATTTAATGGCTGAAATATCTCAGTCAACAACAACCTGAGAAGACAGAGGTATCCCTTTATTCAAGACAAATCCTAGCCTTGGATTTATGTTTGTGTTGCTGAACATTTCTTCTTGGGAATTTTTTTTTTTTTTTTTTTTTTTTTTCAGAATACATCTGGTCCAATAGTTGGCTAACATTTCAATCCCATCTGAAAGACTGCTGTCAGGGAGTGCAGTTCTAAGCTTCCAAAGCTTTCATTCACTGCCAGACCAGAGTGACCACACAGCTTCTGGGCAAACCTCCTGGAACCTCTTTTTGGATTTCCTTCAGTTTCCAAGGCAGGGAGTCTGGCTATATGACCAAGTCTTCTCAGCTTTCATGAAGCTCCAAGATGCCTTTGCTTCTGAAAGAGGAAGTAAGCCTGGATAGAAAGTTGTTTTTCTATTTGGTATAAGGGCATCCATTAAAGAATAAACCATTTTGGAAATATCAGACACCTATAGTGGTTCCACCAGCTAGTTGTGTCTTCTGTAAGAATAAAGCAAATGTATCATTTTATTCTAATGAAGTCACCTTATTCTTTTTTGGAGTTTATCCATTTTTTCACATTCATTTAGTGTGTCAAGTCCCCTCTTCTGTATCAAATGTATGAGAAAGGATCACAAAATAAAACAAATGACAAGGTCCAAGAATAAAATTAGATTATCATTATTCTGAGAGGGTTTAATAAAAGAACTATTTACCAAGATGTGATTAGAGTGGATTCTTGCAAACCCACTCAGGTTAGAATGGAGCTGAAGGATCAAGTGCTAAAATACTTACAAAGTAACTCTCTCTCATTTACTATCTTCCCCACCACTTCCCACTGGTGCTCTCCATTGGATGAATCCAGCAAGAGGCCAGATTAGAGACTTATTGGTGTAACTTTGCAGGTTGGCCTCCCTGCAAAAGGCAGGGTGGTACAGGAGGGTGTGCTCCTGCAGAAGGGCAGACAGAAGACAATCAGCACATCGGGAAAAGAAAGATGATTGAAGAGCATAAGCCTGCTCTGATTTTCATTTTTAAACATAACCATGAGGAAGGTTACTGATGAAATTTGATCTGATTTTTTTTTTCTGCTCGTACATGTGGCCAAAAAAATAAAAATCAAAGTGAATTAGGTTCAATCAACATAATATGGCATTAACTGTGTTCCTTCTCAGGGACAAGGCCCTGTAAAGAAAAGAATGGTAACTTTGTAGCTGAATAAATACAGTTCCAGCATTGACTTTGATACTCATTTTCTATCTGACTTTGGGTAAATTATTTAACCTTTCTGAACCTTAATTTCCTCCTCTGTAAAAACAGGATTAAGTTGCATCTACCTATTACTATGCATGGCACATGGTAATAATTCAGGAAAATAATCTCCATGATGTTTAACAATATTACAACTTCAAAAATATCCATACAAAATTATCCATGATATTTAAGAAATAGTATTCATATGCCCACTATTTATTTATTTTTTGTGACTTACACAACTCCTACATTAAAGTATCAAATTTAAGGACAGGAAAAAACTGAAAAGGATTTACTTATGCCTTTTGACCCCACATTCACTAGTTTCAAAAAGCAAACGGCAACACAAAGGGTATATTTCTTGATTTTTAAATTAACCATTGTTATTCTGATCCTTTATCCAAGCATAATGATAGCAACCCTCTTAATTAGAGGTTACAATTATTTTACTAACGATGAAACTAAAGTTCAGAAGAGTTAAGGAATTTTCTTATGATCACATCATTTGTCAATGAGGTAACTTCCTGTAGTTACATCTCCAGATTCTTTTACCATATATTAAGCATTATGGGACAATCATGACCTGGTCATATCACACAGAATCCATGCTTGCCTGTGTGTTATTTGACAGTAGTGAAAAAAAATCCTGAGATGAGAAGTGAATACCTTTAAAGAGGGTAATCTCTTCCTATAAAAAGTAAGCAATATGGTGAAGGGTCAGAAGTGAAATGAGTAAGACCGAAATTATAGAGAAGTTAGCCAACATTATTCAAGGCAAACAAGATTTGAAGGGAATGATACAAAAGGATTCATTTGTTGAACAACAAGGAGAATGAAACTAAAAGATAAAGAACTCTCATAGAAGAGAGTTCTCCCTTGCTGGAAGTAAGCAAATAGAAGATGAATGAAAATTGGCAATGCTGTTGTGAGACTTTAATAAAGAATAAAGTGGTCTAGCCAATTCCTCGAATGTCCTCTGAACCCTCAAGTTTAATCTTTCTAATTCTGAGTCCACATTTCAGTCATATATGAATCAAATACATTTAGTGACTATCATATCCAGTTTTAGCCTAGGATCTTTTGAGTGCATACAAAATAAAACTCACTCAAAATAGTTTAATCCAAAAGGGGAATTGATTGAAGAATATCAATATTTCATGGGGTAGGGGCTATGGGACCTGGAATCAGGGCTCAGGTTACTCTGCTGTTCCTCACCTCTGCTCCTCACCCATTATTTCCTTCCTTCTCTCCCTCTAAAGACCCTTCCTCCATTTTGGCATGTGCATATCCCAAGAGCTACAGCTCCACACAGCCTCCTTAGCACAGCATAGCACAAACACAGCACAGATTGAAGTCCCAATTAGCAGGAAAGAAAACCTGCCAAATTTTACTCATTTCAGGTGTTTTCTCCAGCCCAACTGGCTGTTGCATAGTGATATCATTGAACTCCAGTCCAAAGACTCTGACCAAGTAAATGTTTTCAGTTTTATTTTGTATTTTTAAAATGATAATAAAAGTTCTAAATGTTAATTGTAGAAAGTTGGGGAAGGAGGTCTAAGGAAGTTATTCAAAACTCACCCAGAAAAAACAAATGTCAACATTTTGATATCCAGATTTTGCATTTAACTCCACACACAAATTCACTTATATAATTGACCTTACATCTCATATTGTAATTTAAAGTGCTTTTTTCATATATCTGTTGATTGCTTGTAGATCCTCTTCTGTGAAGTGCCTATTCATTTCCTTAGCTCATTTATTGATTGGGTTATTTGTATTCTTGGTGTAAAGTTTTTTGAGTTCTTTATAAATTCTGGAGATTAGTGCTCTATCTGAAGTGTGTGTGGCAAAGATTTTCTCCCACGCTATAGGTTCTCTCTTCACATTATTGATTGCTTCCTTTGCTTTGGAAAACCTTTTTAGTTTGAATCTATCCCAATTATTGATTCCTGCTTTCATTTCTTGTGCTTTGGGAGTCATGTTAAGGAAGTCTGGTCCTAAGCCGATATGATCTGGATTTGGACTTACTTTTTCTTCTATTAGGTGCAGGGTCTCTGGTCTAATTCTTAGGTCCTTGATCCAGTTTGAGTTGAGTTTTGTGCAGGGTGAGAGATAGGGGTTTAGTTTCATTTTGCTGCATATGTATTTCCAGTTTTCCCAGCACCATTTGTTGAAGAGGCTATCTTTTCTCCATTGTATGTTTTTTGGCTCCTTTGTCAAGTATGAGATAAGTGCATCTCACTCCAATTAGAATGTCTATTATCAAGAATACAAGCAACAATGGGTGTTGGCGAGGATGTGGGGGAAAAAGGTACACTCATACATTGCTGGTGGGGTTGCAAATTGGTGCAGCCACTCTGGAAAACAGGCCACTCCTTGGCCTATACCCAAAGGACTTAAAATCAGCACACTCCAGTGATGTAGCCACATCATTGTTTACAGCAGCCCTATTCACTATAGCTAGATTGTGGAACCAACCTAGATGCCCTTCAATAGAGGAATGGAAAAAGAAGCTGTGGTATATATACACCATGCATTATTATTCATCCACAAAGAAAAATAAAATTATGACATTTCCAGGTAAATGGATGGAATTGGAGAAGATCATGTTAAGTGAAATAAGCCAATCCCCCAAACCAAAGACCAAATGATTTCTCTTATAATTGGTTGATGACCCATAGTAGGAGTGGGGGGAGACACGGGAAGAATGGAGAAGGGATGGATTGTATAGAGGAAAATGAGGGGTGGGGAGGGGTCGGGGAAGGAAAGATAATAGAATGAGACAACATCTATACCCTATGTATATGTATAAATATGCAAATTGTATGATTCTACTTTGTGTACCAGAAAAACGATAGTTGTACTCCATTTGTATATAATGAACCAAAAATCAATCAGTCAATCAATCAATAAATAAAGTGCTTTTTTTTCAAATTAACTTTTTTTTCTCTTGCTGTCTTCTAATTCTCTGGCCTATTTAGGGTTTCCATTATTGTTCTTATAGGTTTCAAGTTCCTCTCCCTTACTCCTAGGAAGAGTGTGACCGCTGATGCTTTAACTCTACTCTCTGGCAGAGTCACACAATAAGGTGCTTCTGTTTAGACACCTTCAACAATTTTAACTTTTTCTCCTTACACTTGATATTCCTTTTTGGAGTATTTTGTAATGGCTGTATAAAATTTCAAAATTTTTTTAGCAAAAATATTTGGTTGTTTTGTTATTATAAACAATGTTTGAATATATATTAGAAAGAGGTACAAATATAGAGATTTAGATATACATGAACTTTGTGTTTATGTATGGTTATTTAAAAGGAATTTCTGGGAACAGAATTATTTGGTAAAAACTGAGATTGAGATAAATTTAATCTTTGTGTTCTTGACACATATAGTCTAAAAGGGCTGTACCAATTTTTATTGATCCCAGTGTTTAAGATGTCCAAATTACAAAACCACCACCATCAACCATCAACAAACTTGCCAACTGGAAAGAATAAAATATCTTGTTATGTTTGTTTTGTCATTAATGCTGCATAATTTGAAATTCTTGTAATTGATTATCCACTTTCTAATTCAGATTTTGTTATACAGAATTTTTTAAAGCTTTTCTCCCAACATTTCACAATCACTCATTTATATAATCTATGTTTTCCTTGCCTATATTCTTTCTCAAAAGAGAACACATTCTGCTCTGATATTCAATTTAGAGTTATAAAGAGTATTTCCATGGGATCACAAGAACTGGGTTTAAATTCAGACTCCAATGGGCACAAACTGTATAGCTGTCATGTAACTTCTTCTGGACTCCATTTTATCATGCACAGGATAGAGATAAGGAACCCACCCAAAAGGAGAGGAGCCCTCTCTTCTCATTGCTCTAAGAATATATGTGATACTGTGTATTAGAGATTGTTATACCGCACACATGACCTGCACTTTCTCATTCTTTGTACTCAGGAAATACTGGATTTAATAGTTTTGAATTGCCTGGCTCTTTTCCATCCTCAAGAATTTCAATATTATGTTTCCAACTGCCTAAAATAATCTCCCAAATTTTCTTGATTCCTGCTTATCTTTATTATTTAAACTATATCTGTATAAAATAATTTCTTGACCCTTACCCATACTATTTTAGGTATATCTGATTATATGCTCTGCAATCTCCTGAATCATAGTCATTTTCCATTTTAATGTCTGTGTTTCTTGCTAAATATTTGTGTAAATGGATAAGTGAATGAACCATTTTCTTTTTCTGAAAAACATTTCCTCTTCATCCTAATTCTTTATTACTTATTAATATTGTAGATGTGTTTTTGTTGGAGGTAGCAAATACAAGACTATTCTTATTAAGACAACTTCATTTCTTAAGTGTAGAGCAATATTTTACTAAGTAGGATGCATACTGCTGGTGATAGTTTAAATGAAATTAAATGGTAAAAAGATACAAATATAATATGAATAATCTGTAAAGATGAACTTGGCTTCCTGCACAGGGAGAGATTCAGAGTGCACACTACACAAAGTGTAAGCCTGTCTCTTCTGTTGAATACATAAGACTTCGTTGTGTCCCACTCCCTGCCTCCAACACTTTTGGCAAATTATCAGGACCATACAACTATTTCTCACCAATGATCTAAGACTGAATATTAGAGGAGCCATTTTTAGATTCAAGTATGTCATTGTCTTTGTAAGACCTTCCAGAAGTTACTTTTTCTGCCACTGCAGTTGAAAAGTTCTCCCTGCCCTTAAGTTGCTATGAATGATGGATCTTCTGCCAGTGGATCCTTGGCTGACTGTGTAGAGTCCACCTCCCCCTTCCCACTGATGCCCACAAGATATCCAGAGTGAGCAGGATGTAAGATTTTACTGTCCAAATGGTAATGATTTGTTATGTGGTCCCATTAAATCTATCCTGATTATATCAATGATAAAGTGGTCTTTTAAAATAATTTACTTAACATGAGATGATTTCTAAGTAAATTAGGTTAATGATTTAATAGTTGAGTTTACTGTATGGCTCGTCAATTCTATTTATGTGCAGTACCCCAAATAATTGAAATCAGGTAGCCTGAATAGATATTTGCACACTCAGGTACACAGCAGCATTATTTACAGTAACCAGAAGGTTGTAACAACACAAATGTCCAATGACAGATTAATGGTTTAAAACATATGGAATAACTTTTAGCCTACAAAAAAAAATAAGGTTCTGATACATTCTAAAATATGGTACACCTTGAAAACATTATACTAAGTGAAATAAACCAGACAAAAAAGGACAAGTTTTTGTGTATGATTCTACTTATATGAGGTACCTAGAGTACTCAAATTTGTAGACAGAAAATAGACCTCAGAAGGGGCTGGAGAGGAGTAGGTACTAGGGAGATAGCATTTAATGGGGATAGAGTTTCAATTTGGATAATGAAAAAATTCTCTAGGGGAATAATGGTGACTATTGTATAACAATGTGAATATAATCAATGCCATTGAATTGAATACTTACAAGAGTTTATGTGGCAAAATATAGGACATATAATATGCATACATAAATAGATATATACACACATGTGTAGATAAACCTATATCTGCACACGTGCATACATATTAATAAATTGCTTAGGTTGATACTCAAACATGGCAAAATGTATTAAGATAATAAATAACATTTAATAAATACTAGTGTAGGGAATAGGCATGAATTGTGGGCCAGAATCCAGAACTCGGATTTGAAATAGTCACTGTTACATCTTTGCTGAGAATCTTTTGCATTTGTTGGACTTTCTCAGACTCACTTTATAGAGGCATTACAAAGATTAGGAAAGTAACATGCAAAACACAGAAGAAAATGAACACATTGCAGAAACCCAAATAACAGTTCCACTTATTGTGTTGCCATTGTTTTGTTATAATTAGTATGTTTCAGAATGCCAGAGGAGACTAAAATGTTTTCTATGCAGTGTTTTTTCCACATAATATAAATTTGGTTAGAAATCAAGTTATGAAAACCGAGATTTTCCTTCCAGAGAGTTATTGAATATTTTATCATTTTAGAAGTCCAATTTTCTTCACTCATTCTCAGTGTCTTCTGCCTTTATAAGATAAGGGACAGATTCAATTTATACTGTCAAACACTAGCTGCCTAGCTATCTAAGACTATTCCTTTTAACCTTCTTTTATGTTTACCTTGCTGAAATATAGTTAAATGCTTTCAATACAATATAAAACCACCAACAGTCAGAACTTACCAAAGACTTCCATCCCTCCAGGTGTAAGCAGATCTTTTGAGAAAGATGAGCTAATCACCTTAATAAAATTTTAAATACCTAACTTTGTAGACAACCCATGAGGAAGTTGGCTATTTCAATTTTGTTGAATGAATTCCTGTTGAATGCTTATTATGTGACCATAATATGTTTGGCATTGGAAACCAAACAACAACAACAACAACAACAACAACAACAAACCCAAAACACAGAAGTTTATTTCCATAGACTCTAATCACATATAGTTAAAACCTGCTGAGCTATTTTTTGTGACTTTTCTCCTCTGAACAAAGCCTCTATGGAGTGGAGTTTCAGATAGACAAGAAGTGAATGACTTAATGAGGTAATGAGGTAAGCTTCATTCAGCACTCTGTAAAATGAATTTGAGCTATATAATAAAGCTCCTTTACAACCTTAGTACAAGACTTACTACTTCTTGGTTACGTTTTCTGATCATACTGTGCAACGTCTGGAGGGTCCTTCTGTCTCTACATGCCTATCTCCATCCTATTCCAAGTCTTCTGTTGTTCTTTCTGAAGTCAGCTCCGCTTGTTGCCCCTACAAGATCACCCTACATGAAGCTCCTATAGCAGATTATATTTTGTTCTATGTTTGTTTATTTTTTTATCAATGCCTAATGAGATGACATTCCTTTTATTTAAATTCAAAACATCTGGTGGAAAAATACTCTTCTCTGCATTTATATTCTTCATAGTTTCAGAAAATTGGTTATCACAAATTAAGTAAACAATAAATACTTGCTAATAGGATTCAGTTTACATAATGGGATACAAACAAGGAGCTCTACTTAGTCTCTGTAGCTACAAAGTACAGTGACAACGCACCCTATTACTGATGTTGCAAAATGCGAAGGCTACATTGACAGCTCTTTTAGGAAGTTACTTTCCAATATTTCTCATGGACTTTGTTCAATTCTACCTATTCTTCTCATTATGCCATGGGGAGAGTTTGCCATGGAAGTTAAATGCAAGTTTGTATATAAAGTTAAGCAAGGAAATTAAATTAGTTAAACTAATTATATATATATATCTACATGCATATATAGCATAGAATAACTATATTACAGGATTAAATTAAAATAATTGAGAGAAATGTCCTCATGCAGTGAGAAATGAACAAGACATTTTTAATGTAACAGTCCTCCAATGAGAATTTTCCAGGTATCTAAGCATTTAATTTCATCACATTGCATAATATACCACTGTTGTGTACTTCTTTGTCCAAATTATTATACTTTTTAAAAACTTCTGGATAATGACTACATGTGAATTGGTATAGTGAGCAAGGTAAATTGATATGGAAAATCTAAAAATAGGACCAGAAATTAAGAAAAGAAACAATATTCTCAAATCCATTCTTTGTAAACATATGTTGAATATTCGTCATTTTAAAATTCTTGGGACCAAAAATGGTCGGAATTGTGGACTTATTTGCATTTTGCAGTATTTACATATAAATAACGTGATATCTTGGGGATGGATCTAAATCTATATATGAATTTCATCTATGTTTCATACACACACATTAATATCACATTCTGAAGCTAATTTTACACAATATTTTTAGTGTCCCTGTATTTTGACTATGATCCATCAAAGGCGTGGGTGTGGAATGTTCTACTTTCTATGCTATGTGGGAATTCAAAACTTTTTTGAATTTGGAGCATTTTGGATATCATATTTCAAATTAGAGATGTTCTACTTGTATCTACATTAATTGGAATTCTCTAAAAGGAAAATCTAGGAGAAAATCTTATAATTTCATTTTCTACCATTAGGGAAATACTTTATTTAAATTAATAACTCAACTGTAAGACACTTCATGTTTGGCTGTGTTTAGAATCCTACCAGGAAAAAATAAAGGGATTAAATATTTACTGTATCTAACAATTGAAAGACCACTGATATATACCTTAAATTTGAATGTCATTTCTATAGCTTGGATTTCCTTTTTTATTAAACTAAAGAAATTTACTTACTCCATTATTTTTATCTACGATTTCACAAGTGTTGTTCATATATAAAAATTTCATATACTGTAATTTATCCACCTCAGTTGATTATATCATATATATTCATTTTTCTGCATATATAAACTATACTATTTACATCATTATTTGTTAAATACTTTAAAATTTTTAAGTCAAATTAAGTATTACACTGAGTAGACAAACTACATTCTATCGAAATGGTAATAGTGGTAACAGCTCTGTACTTGTTACTAACAATTGTGACATAATAGTAAGAAATTATAATGCTTACCATATAATGAAATTTTAGCTTCCTAGGTCTTTTACATTCATCCTACTGAGTCCTCAAATAAATAAAAAATTATGCATCATTCTCTACATTTGCAATCTGAGTCTGCTATATTTAAAAATGTTAAGTTACCAGGGTGCACAAGGCCACACAGCTAGTAAGCTGCAAAGCTGAGGTCCATGCTGAGGTCTGTCTGTCTGCCTTTTAGGAAAAGTCCTGTCAGAATGATTCCTGTTCAGGGCTTATAATGCCATGAAGGGTGGACTTTCACTCTGGTAAGTGGCCCTGTATTGAACCACCCTTGTTTCTCCTGCCATTTGACACCTTTATTTCACTGCTGTGCAATACATCTGTTATAAGAGCTGTAACATCCCCCACCCCCTGTAACTCATGGTCGAATCTGGTTCTGTTAGCTCATTGAAAACACCTGCTTGCAAAAAAGAATAATACAATGGCTCAATATTCAGCCAATGGCTAGACCTTAGTATCTGATGTTCAGCATTATATACCACAAGTCTTAGTTCTCAAAACAGCCCCTTCATTAGAAGAGATGTTGAACAAGAAAGATGGCATAGGGAATCAATTAATATAAGAAACTGACTAGAAAAAATCTCAATGGACAGTGATAGCTAGATGTACCAACCATTCACATAGCTGGCAATCAGGACTTTGCTGCTGTCCCCACGTTTGTGTATTTCTGGTGAGTCAGTAATTCCTCCTGTCTGTGGTGATTATCTAGCTGTCCTTTTGGAGTGGATCAAGTGCTTAAAAAGAAACAGAAAATCTTTTCATGTCTCTGGCATGGGAAAAGTGAAATAAGCTCTGTCAATAAATATCTGTGGACCTCACAATTTCCATCTTGCATGCTTATTCATGTCTCTTCAAACCTCAAACAAGCTCCACAGGGATTTGAGAGTATGCAGTTTTCAGTCAATTGCCACAAATACCCATGGAGAATTCAGTTTGACTTGGGGATTACCCCCAATTTTTCTTTGATCTTAGTTGTAGCTTGTAGATCCTTTGGACTACTTCAAAAAATCACTTTGGAAAGAGTTCATGTGTATGTCTTTGTGTACTTCAGTCTCTGATCATGCAGGCTCCAGTTGGTTCAACTAAACCAGCATCTTGGACTGTTTTCATAGAACCTCTTAATTAATAAGGAAATTTAATTGACACCCCATAGGAATATTAGAATCTCTAATTTAGATAATACATTCAACTTGTTGGGAGTAAATACTAATTTTAATGTATTATTCTAATTTTAAATGTCTCCTGGTCTTTATATCACTTTGGAGATTTTCGTAAGTGATACTCCCATTCCAGGAGACCCCAGGAAAGTCTCCAAGTAGTGCATAATTTTATTCCCAAAGAAGATAATGGTAGGAAGGTAGTGGGGACTTCAAAGAAAAACAAAAACAAACAAACAAAAAACATGAAATGATGAAAATGAGCCCTTCCCTTCCAGGGTTACTTTAGTATTGGCACTGTGTCCATTATTGGGCATAGGCTAGTGATACAAATCCCTTAACATTGACTCCAAGGCTGTTGACATCACAGATTTATTTTCTACTCTTCCCATCCCTCCAATCCCCACTGTGATTTTCTTCCCATTTCCTAAATATGCTCAACTAGTTCTTACACATACAGATTCCTTGTTGAGAACTCTCCTTTGTTCTCACCTCCCCGTTTCAGCTGATGGAATTATGCATAGGGTTTTGCTTGGATATCCTTTCTTCAATGAGTCTTCCCTAATTTTCTTTTATGTTTTTTTAAAATTTTTACAAACTTCATTTTGATTCATTGTACACAAATGGAGTACTACTTTTCATTTCTATGATTGTGCATGATTCTGAATCAGGGTCCCTTCCACATAGTCTCATGGCATGTTCTCATTTGTCAAAGCCTTTTTCACTCTGCAAATGCTGTTCTGTGGAGATTTCTTTTCCTCTGTTCCTTATGTCAACTGAGTTTTGCGATACTTCTAATAATTAAAAATAGGAATATAAACCCTGGTATACTGGTGTAGGTTATAACTTTCACAAAGCGTTTTCATCCACCTCATTTTATTTCTCAAATATGTGTATGAAGAGGAGGGGCAGTGAGAGTGAACTTGTTCCATAGTTGGGTCCGAGATACTCAGAAGGGCCCAGTCCATAGGCAAAACAGTGCTCTGAAGCCTTTCTACTCCAGGAAAGTGAGAGCTTAACAGGCCTGGTGCTCCACATGCAGTGTTTTGGAATCTCTGTGTTTGTGCTGAGAATATGTCTACCTGTCAATGATAGTACAGGAGGGCTATCAAGACTAATCAATTTCTGTGAAACACATATCCCAGCTGATGACCCACTTTGGTTCAAGAACTCCCCACAAGCTTTGCTAAACCTACCTTCTCCTGCACAGGCTAAGGTGTTTTCAGTCAAATTCGTGTTCTGTTTCCTTCAAACTTAGTCTTCTATCTTCCTCTGATGACTCTCCCAACTTCTTCCAGCACCCTCACATTTCCAATCATATAATCCTTCATTCTAATATAGTGATGACATGCTTAATGCTGTCATGGAATCCACTTATTTGAAGACCTATATTTATACAGTTGGTTCATGTTTATGTAGCACAACTTATGTCCCAAGCTTCAAGACTCTGTACCCAGTCTGATGCTGGGCAAGAGTCTGAGAAGGTGGTGATTCTACTACATAATATATTTGTTCATCAAGCAACTTACATAATGAAATAACACAAGGAAGGCAGGAGAGAGGGAAAAAAAGGAAAGAAAAATACCATTTTGGATGATAGGAGCAATGATAGGAATGTATCAGTAGGATATGGGATTCATCCTGAAGGGGTCACTGTCCAAATCTGGAACTCTTTGAACACCAACACAATTTAGTAGAGTAATTAATTTTGGGTCTTTGGGAAAAACAGGGATACATCTGTCTAAACTGATAAAAATTACATATTGCGTGTGTGTGTGTACACATCTGTGCATAAATATGCATTAATACATACCGCCAAAAAGGGAGGAATATTATTTGGAGTAGAGTGTTAAGTTTAATCTGTTAAGTAGAGGCAGAATGCTGGAGATGGAAAAATCATTTCTTTACAGTTATTATAATAATTATAGGAGCAGGCAAGAATCATCAGTTGATGTTAAAGTTGGAGGGAAGTTTAGATGAAGAGGATGCTGTCTTGAAGTGTTTATTAAGGACAGCTCTTTGGTAGTAAGGGGGAAATAGGAACCACACATGGAGAAGCCAGACAACATCCTGACCAAAAGATCAGTGAAAGACAGATGGATATTGTACAACTCCAGATGTAGTACCCTGAAGAGTTACCAGTATCACCTATGTACAACTCCAGCCAGAAATGCATATCCTGAATATATTTATGAAGAAACATCAGAAAAAAGTGAAGAATATTTATTTTTTAAAGCCTGGAGAATATTATTAAAATGTATCAATGTCATAGAAGACCAAGAAATTAAGAGTTGGGGAAATGTTCTTAAAGAAATGACATTTAAATATTAAAACAATACGAATCCTAGACTCAATCCATTGCTGGAAGGAAAAAGAATGCCATAAAAGATATTATTGATAAATTGACAACACTGAAATATTGTTAGTAGATTAAAGTGTTATAATTAATGTAATTGATATCTGTTCCTGGTTCCATAAGAGAATATTCGTGTTCTTAATAAGTAAACATTGAAATGAAAACAATAAATGAATTTAAGCATAAAGTTAACAATAGTTTACTAAAGGAAAAGATAAAAGCACAGGATGTTCTTTGTCCTATAGTTGTCCTTGAAATTTTCCTGTAAATTTGAAATTATTTTCAAATAAAATATAAAAAAATGATTTACCAAATACTTTGAAATAAAAACAATTAAGAGTGATTTTATGTGTCAATACTTCCCAGCTGTGGAGATCTACCTTGCTTTTGAAGGCCCACAAAGCCATTTCTAGATGCACAGTGTTATGAGAAGTATTGGCCTGAATTCTTTTCTTCCTAATCTCCTTTTGGCCCCTATTTACCGAGACCATAGTTAATACAGGATGAATACCCCTAATCTGGAGAATCTGAAATATGAAGTCCTCCAAAATCCCCAAGTTTATGAGCACTGTCATAATGCCATGAGTGCAAAATTCCACACTTGACCTCATGAGATGAGATGCAGTCTAAAAAGATGCACTAGAAATACTGGATGAAGTTACCTTCAGTGTAGTTGTGTAAGGTAATATGAAGCAAAAATGAATATTATGTTTAAACATGGGTCTTATTCCCAAGGTATCTCATTATATATATGCAAATATTCCAGAATCCTGAAAATCCAAACCACTTCTGGTCCCAAACATTTTGGATAATGGATACTCAACCATTTAGAATTTTCATAGGCTTATCAATGTGGCCAGATCCAGAACTGATTATGTGATAGAGTATTTGTTTAGGAAAATCTAACAACAGTTTAGAGTCAGAAAGAGTGACATTGCAAGATTTTCTTCCCTCCCTCCCTCCCTTCCCCCTCCCTCCTTTCCTTCCTTCCTTCCTTCCTTCCTTCCTTCCTTCCTTCCTTCCTTCCTTCCTTTTTTACTCAGTGAACTCCACTTTCCTTCCTATGTGGTTAAAGAGTCCCTATTTCTTTTTTCCTGTTAATCTACGTTATGATTGCAAGGGTAGGCTTTAGAACTAGATTCCCTGGGTTCACATTCTGGCTGCATGGCAAGTGTCAGCTTGGGCAAGTTTCTTATCTCTTTGACTTAAGATTCCTTATTTGCCAGGCATGGTGGCACACGCCTGTATTCCAAGCAGCTCAGGAGGCTAAGGAAGGAGGATTGTGAGTTCAAAGTGAACCTCAGCAACTTAGAGAGGCCCTAAGCAACTCAGCGAGACCCTGTGTCTAACAAAATATTCAAAAAAGGGCTGGGGATATTTAAGTGCCCCTGGCCCAATCCCTGGTACCAAAAACTAAAAAAAAAAAAAAAAAAAAAAAAAAAAAAGATTCCTTCTCTGTAAGTGGGGATGAAATAATAGTACCTACCACTCAGGGCTCATCTGAGTGTTAAAACATGGTTTGTGACATATAATGGTTATTTCCAGCGTTAACATTGTTATTATGAGATAATCCTCATGTCAACCTGTGAGGTTATTGCTAGGATTTGATATAATATATGAAAACCACCCAGAGCTTCCTGAAACAGAAAAGAAACCCCCTTGACAAAGGTAGTTATTAAGGTGAAGTGAGAAAGCCGGTTGAGTGGGGTGTCCTGACACAATCTCAGTTTCCAGTCTTACAGTCCAAGGTTCAGTGCCCTGTAAAAGTTATCCTTCTTTCTTCTGTGCTCTAAATTTCATTGCTAAAGCCATTTTGGAAGTAATTCGTCAAATCAAACTGCTGCTTATAGCTTAGGATTCACATGTGGCCAACGGTTTCTCTAATTTAGGTGTTACTCTCTAACATTTCCATCTGGTCTAGAAGTGGTTATTTTCTTTAATGATCTTGCTGGAAACAATGATTCCACATAAATGATTTTGCTCTTCTGCCATGAGAGTCAAACAATGCTCCGTCTGTGGAAAATAACACCCATTTCCCATCACTTTGCCTTTTTTTGTGTCTTTCAAGCTACAAACAAAATAGGTATGATAATTGTCCCTAGACACTATCATGCTTCTTTCTGTTTTTGTAACTATGGTCTAAAAGTAAACTGGGATAAATATAACTAAGTTCTCTTCAATAATTAGTTCATTGGTGGATGAATAAAAAATTGGCTAAGGAAAATAATTAGCAATTCTGTTCTGTCATTAAAGCCTTGTTATTTGGGGGTCCAGTTAACACCATTTTATAAATTAAAAGTAAGAACAGCTGGTGGATAAGTTGAAAGATGCCAAGTACATTTGATTTTCTCTACATTATGCTGCTCCCATTATTTTTAAAAAATGAAATATTACTGCTATAAAGATAATAGCAAAAATGGTAGTGAAATTGAAACTTAGAAGCACATGTTAATATTATATAATAAAATTATACTAAACTAGTGCATCATAGATCTGATTCTCTCACAACTGTTGTTAACTTTGGCATTGGACACATTCCTTAACCTCCACACTTTCACTTTCAATTTTTTTTTTTTATCTCTTATGTTGAAATAACAGCATACCTTAATTTTATCATAGAGTATCCATGGTGATTAAATTGTGTAAATTTGTGTGAATACATTTTGAACAGTATAAAAACTATAGAAATGTTTACTTTCCTTGTTAATCACTCACTGTTGTAAAATAGTCTGTATGTGGTATTTGCAGTAAAGCCATGAATACTTTCTGTAATGACATAGGACCATTATTTTATGCCAGCAAATTTACACCTGTTTTTTAGAAATTTGAACAAGCATTTTCTGCATGAGTGATTGAAGGTTAGAAATTAAAATCAACTGAATCAATCAGGTGAACTTGGAGATTATCAAATACACAGGCTTTAAGAGATAAAATATGTCCTTGCCCAACAAAGAATGATAATGATGGTGGTGGTGGTGATAATGATGAGATTATAATGATAATAATGAAAGTGATAATAATATAGTCATATTATATATATATATGTATATATATATGTATCACAGAAGAATATTTAAAGCATTGGTATATCTTATAGTTTTTTTGTTCTATGAAACCTATGAGAATATTATCCTCATATTTTGATAAAGAAATTGTTGATCAGACTGGTGAAATATCTTGCCCATGACCAAGGAGCAATTAAGTGGGAAATATGAGGATCATCTTTCATTCATTAGTTTAGCTAGTCAACAAACACTGAGTACCTGCTGACCACCAGTGTGCTGGGCACTGGTTTAATAGTGAATTAAATACCTGGATGATTTCAAATAAATATGACACATTGAATCAAAATATTCATGATGTAGGAAATAGGAATAAAACAATTAAATCAATAATTATAAGATAATAGTGTAAGGATGACAACAGAAATATTTATAAGATACAGAGAGGTGGATGTCAGCAAAGTGAATGGAACATCCCCTATCAAAACAATAATTTAACAGATTCATGACCCCAAATCTCTTTGTGAGAATTCCTGAATTTGAAGTTGTAACTTAGGCAAGTACAAACATGTATTAAAAGCACAGAGCAGTACATTAAAATGAGTAAGAAGAGTAATTCTGCTCTGCTTGAATATCTCTTCCCCCAAGCCAGTTTGGCCCAGCACAGAGAATATCATCTCATGACTTCTCAAAGAGAATGAGAAGAAGCAGAGTATGTGCACAATGTTCTAGCCCACTCAAAGGATGTAAGGGAAAGGCATAGTTTGGACGGCTGTGAGCTACAAATAAAAAAGGCAAGTAGTGGCAGTTTGCTGTAATCAGCTCAGTTTGTATAATCAGAACAAGGTGTAACTTGAGGCTTCTTTCCCAGCAGAGATGAGCAGGAGTAGATCATGCCTCCCATGTCCCAGCATTTCATAGCACTGACCAAGGACTGGCTACCCTCTCACCTGTCAAAGAGTACTGGAAGTATCCAACATACTCTAGATACATAAAGGTCACTGAGAACCAAAGTAAATACTCAAAACAACAGGCAGAAGCTCCCCTACTACCATATAGGCATGGTCCCAGGTTCTCCGAAGAGACAGGAAGAGAACACTGAAACATACATCCAATGCTCAGACTTTTAGTGGGCTTCCTGGGGAACTGGTTTCTTTTTTTCTGTCTCAGTGCTCTGACTAAATATGCCATACTCTAGATCCCTGGATATCAATGAAAAGAACAGTTAGCAATGTAAAAGAGCCACCATGCTTCTGCTCCAGAGGCACCATGGTATAATAAACAGACATGGGAGGAAGTAAGATTATGTACTTTTTTTTTTTTTTTTGCAGTGCTGGGGATTGAACCCAGGGCCTTGTGCTTGCAAGACAGTCACTTGACCAACTGAGCTATATCTCCAGTTCCGGATTATGTACTTTTGAAAAAAGAAATCAGAAAATTCCGTAATTAGAACTTTAACACAAAATCTAGAGAAGCACAGACACAGAAATGGTTTGATAAACTCCAGAATCTCTAGTTGGACTATTGGTAAAACTCTCTTTCTGGATGAATCCAGTCCATAAAGACTGGGAGAAGTGGCTGGTTTTCCAAATGCAAAGATATGAACACAAGTTGTCAGGGTATTCCATAGAAACAGGAAAATATGGCCCAAATAATGGAACAAAATAAATTTCTAGCCATTAATCCTAAATAGAGGTATTTGAATGACCTGACCAAAAAAATCAAAATAAACATCATAAAATGTTTGCTAAGCTTAGTAAAATGATGCATAAATAAAAATAGTTTTGGCAAACAGAAAATATAAAACAGATATTTGGAAGCTGGGTATATAATAATTGAAATAGAATTGAAATAGAAAATTCCCTACAGGGGTTCAAGTGCACATTTGATTAAACAGCCAAAAGAATCAGTAAACTTGAATTTGGGCCATTTAAATTAGATAGAGGAGAAAAAGAATAGAGTGAATAAGCTTGAGGGACTGATGGGACACCATGAAATAGACCAATATACTCATTATATAAGTTCAGAGAGAAAAAGTGTCAAATGCTTACTTAAAGAAATAATGACCAAAACCTTCCCCAAATCGAGGAAGGAAATGAACATCTTGGTTCAAGAATTCCCCAAGTCCCAAAGAGAATCTATAAAGCAACCAAATAGTGACTTGTATCTTAAAAGACAATCTATGTAACACTGAGTAGATTTTTTAACATAAACTTTGCAGACAGGCAGGAAGTGTAATGATATATTCCAAATAATAAAGGAACAATAAATTTTCCAATCAATAATACTGCATCTGGTAAAATTGCCCTTCAAAAGTGAGGGATAGATAAAATGCTAACAATATTGTTTAGAAAATAAAGAAGACACAAATGAAAAAAAACATCTAATGTACATGGATGAAATGACTTAATAATGTTAACAGATCCATACTATTTAAAAGGATCTATTAATTAATGTGATGTATATCAAAATCATGAGATCATTTGTTATAGAAATGCAAAAATCATGTTCATATGGAATCACAAAACTTTAAATACATAAAACCATCTTGAGAAAAGAGAACGAAGGTAAAAGCATCATACTTCCTGATTTCAAAACATATTAAAGTGTTACAGTAAGCAAAACTGTTTGGTACTGGTTTAAAGAATGACATGTGGATCCTGGAATCAAGAGCCTAGAAATGCACTCTTAACTGATCTTCAGCAAGAACACCAAGAATACACAATGGGAAAAGGACAGTCCCTTGAACAAGAAGCATTGGGAAAATGGATATCCACATAAAAAGAATGAAGTGTAATCCTTATACCATACACCAACCCCAACTTGAAATTGATTAATAACTTAGACACAAGATCTGAAACTTTAAAACTTTTAGAAGGAAACACAAGGGAAAATTGTCTTGATGTTGGTCTTAATGATTGCTTAGTTATGAAACCAAAAGCAAATGTTACATTTCCACCAAGAAAATGTAAAAATAAACACACAGACTATATCCAAACAAAACAAAAATAAACAACAACAACAGTAGCAAAGAAACTCCTCTAGACAACAGAGAAAATAACAAAGAGAAAAGGCAACCTGTGAAATGGGAAAAGAGATGTGAAAATTATAAATCTGATAAGGGTTAATATCTAAAGTACAGGGAACTCATAAACTCAATAGCAAAAACTGCCAAATAAGCTGATTTAAAGCATCAGCAAAAGGGATGTAACAGTGTTAGAGACCCAGCACCATAGAAACACAAAAACCAAAAAGCAAAGGATTTAAGTGGTTATTTCTCCAAAGAAAAAATACACATAGCCAAAAGGTATAGACAAAGATGCTCAACATCACTAATTATTAGTGAAATACAATTAAACTTTCAATAAAATATCACCTCACACCTGAAAGAATTGAGTAAATGAATGAATGAATGGGTAGAATTGTAAAGATATGAAAATATTTGAACCCTTGTGCATGGTTTATGTGAGTATACAAATATGTATTCACTCTGGAAAACGATATAGAAGATCCTAAAACATTAAATTGCTATGATCCTCAGTTCCACTTATGAGTATTTACCTCAACGGAATGAGGATCTTAAAAATACATTTGCATTCCCATGTTCATTACAGCATTATTCACAATATTCCAGCTGTAGAAGCAACTGAAATTTCATCAGTAGATGAATAAAGTATGGGACAAGCATACACATACACATAATAGAGTAATAATCAAACTTAAAAGGAATGAAATCCTGTTGTGTGTGACATGGATAAACTTTGAGAACATTACCAAAGGTGAAACCACTGAAAGAGGAAAAAAACCCAAAAAACTACTTAGGATTGTACTCATATAAGTGACCTGACATAATCAAAATCATAGAGCAGAGTGGAGGGGTTGCTACCAGGGGTTGATGGGAGATACAAAGGAGTAGTTGCTATTCCACAGTGCAAAATTCAGATGTGCAAAATGAAAAAAATCTACATATCTGTTGTGAAATGCTTTACAGAAGGTTAATACTATACTGTACAGTTAAAAATTTATTAGGAGAGTAGACCTTGGGTTGTGTTTTCTGCCAAAAGTGAAACACACAAAAAAGTATATCATAGGTCTAAAGAGATCCACCCAGTTATCTCAACTTTTTTCAGTGTGGTTTATCATCAGCAGACTATTGGTTCAGATGCTTTCCTGCATATGTACATGGGTTACAAAATGAACAATATCATTTTGATTTTAGTTAATATTTTTAATTATTTTTTATTTTCTACTTAGTTATGTTTCTCTAGGTAAATTAGCAGAGCAAAAATCCCACAGAACACTTCCACAAATGTGTTCGTGGCAGTATTCTTTTAAAAGACAGACTGGAAGCTGGAAATCTGGTAATAATCCTGACCATCACTTTTTCTCTCAGGGTCTCCATTTGGCAAACCATCTCTTATTTCCCTGAATGATGGCCTGTTCCACTGAAAAATGCATCTCTTGGAATCATAAAATCTGAGTCTGGGGATCAATGTAGCTGGAAAATGTCCTTATCCATCTAGCAGCAATGGAAGTCACACAATTAAATATGAACAATGTACCAAGAGTCACTAGTTTGTGAGATGATTAAGCATCATGAACAATGACAAAAATTCTGAACACAAATGTTTACCCTGAGAATAAAACAGAAGTAACTCAAGAAACAAAATAATTTAAAAGAATCCCCTAATTCATGTAGCCAGAAAAATTTGAGAAAATATTATGGGAACTGATGTGATAAGAGGGAAAAAAGTACAAAAAACACTAATTAAAGATTAAAACTATGATTAAAGATATTTGAACATTAAAAGCAACAGAATATATAAGATATAAAAATGAGAAAATGTCTTAGAACATATGACAGCAATAAAAAAAGAGAATGGAAGAGTTAACAGGGCTCAATCTAAGAGGTGCTGCATTGTGTCAATAGGATTTTGTATAAAAAATAACAGTGAAGGAGAGAATTGTCAAAGTCAAAGATGAAGATTTTCTTGTGGCCAAAGGAAGGCCTAAGTCAGGCTGACAGTACCAATGAGCATCATTTGCATGCAAATAATAAAAACAATGCATTGCATCCTTGTGTATTTCAAAGTACAGATACTGATTGCTTCTAGAGAAAGAAAAAAAGAGCCATGGAATAAGAATGATGACTATCATTGGCTTCTGATTAATGACACTAGATGCTAGAAAATAATCAGGGGCAATGGTAAAAGTTTTAGTGAAAATGATTTTCCAACTCTTGTTTGAAATAGTGCTATCATTTGATGAAGAATGCAGAGAAGTCAAGATACTTTAAAGGTAATGTGTCTCTCTCATTCCACCATTACCTTATGTACATGTATGATTAACAATGATATGAATGTACACTGTGCACAACCACAGAAGTGAAAATTTGTACCCAATTAAAAAATAAAAAAAATAAAATAAATAAATTTGGCTTTCAGTTAAAAAAAAAGATACTTTAAAGATATTCACAAAAATATAAGATAGCTCTTGTTTAGTGTACCTTCCTTGAAAAGCTCCTTTAGGTTATACTCTATTAAACTTTATCCAAAAAAGAGAAGTAAAAGCTGCGTGTGTTGGCACACACCTATAATCCCAGCAATTCCCAGAGGCTGAGGCAGGAGGATTGCAAGTTCAAAAGCCAGCCTCCGCAACTTAGTGAGGCCCTAAGCAATTTAGCAGCTTCAAAATAAAAAAATAAAAAGGGCTGGGGATGTGGCTCAGTGATTAAGTGCCCCTGGGTTTAATTTCTGGTACCAAAAAGAAAAAAAAGTGAATAAATGTAAGATCTGAAAAAAGTAGATTAAGTGGAAGAACAGTGAAGTGAAGCTATGGATTAAGAAAGGGTGGTAAGTGTGAAAAGTGCTCATCCTCACTGGTGCAGGAAGAGGAAGGCTCTGATAGCAGAACTGGGTGGAAGAGGTGTGATAGGAAGGGAGGAGGATTCACATGGCATAGCAGAACAATGGTGGCATCTTGGTGGGAATTAGAATATTTCTAAAACAAAGAAGGAAAAAAAATAAAACTAATTAGAAATTAAAATAATAATTTTGTAATATGAAGTTACTTAAAATTGGAATGAATTTTAGGCTATAGATAGAATGAATTTTAGGCTATAGAAAAAAATGAGTAATTTGAACAATATGTTTCTAGAAACATTCTCCTTTAAGTAGTCCAAGGTGTCTTGATGTTGGATTGCCACAGAATGAAATTCATTTTTGTTTTAACACTGAATAACATATTTTTAATTATAATTACACATACGCTCTGTGTGAAATTTTAGCTTTGTGACTTTGTACATTTAAACTATTCACAAAGACATAAAGAATTTTTATGGTTGTGGGAGTTTTGGTTATGCAAAAAGAAAATGGAGCTGTTGTATAATGAGTCTCAGAAAGTATGGAAAATATTATTGAGATAGTATCAAAATTGATGGAATAGAAAAGAAAGATATGATATTACTATATTTGATTGTAATGGTAATCAATAAAAATGGCAAAACAATAATACAAATATCCAACATCACTATTTGGTGAGGGGAAAACAGCAATCAGACATGTGAACTGAGTATCTTCACACTGGGGAGTCAATAGGTATTATCTAAAGTTGGTGAATTAAGTTAATAAGATATATTATCTAGAGCTACAGAAAAAGTCACCAGAAGAATTAAGCATAGAAGCAATTAAAAGACACTGCCTTTGAGCTGAAAGCTAGAGGAAAATGCTCTTTATCATAAATTCGTCCTTGCCTGTTAATTTTATCATCATACACACACGTTGAAAAAAGGGAACAAACAAAACTTCAAACAATACAGAACTCCCTGAAGTAGGTTGCTTAAAATATTAGATCTATAATGCTAAAAGTTAGGTAAGATGAAAGCAGAGATCCCATTGTTAAATAATTACAGTGAAAGTGTAAACTTTCAGTTATGAGTTTCTGGGATGTAACCAAGGGCATGCCATAGGGATGTAACCAAGGGATGTAACCAGCTATAACAAGGGATGCAACAAGCTATGAACAAGTCAGATGCTCCTTGATTTATGAGTTGGATGCCAATAAACCCAAATCAATTAGAAAAAAAACTAAGTCAAAAATGCTTTCAATGCATGCACCCTACAGAACATAGCTCAGGAACAGTGCATTGTAGAGTACCTGCTGTTTACCCTTGCAATCATGTGCTGACTGGGAACTGATGCTTGCTGCCACTGCCTGGTGCCACAAGAGAGGATTGTATGTCGTATCACCAGTCCCTGCCAAGGGCACATTTCTACATTTCAAGTACTTTTCTAGTGAATGTAGACCACTTTGGCACTGTAGTAAAATTGAAAAATCCTAAGTCCAGTCATCAAATGTCAGGAACTATTCATACTGTTATATGCTATAATCTTCTAAGAAAGTAGTTCTTAAATGTTCTCACCACACACACAAAGACAACTAGGTGAGGAGATGATGTGTTAACTGACTTGATTATGGAAATCATTTCACAATATATACCTGCATCAAATCATCCTGCTGAACACATTTGACTTACACATTTTTACTAATCAATCAAACCTTGTAAAAGTGGAAAAATGAGCTTAAGATATAAATACTATTTGAAAATTCAGAGTGCATAAAGCTATGCTAAAATAATAGGAGGTACTATAAAGAGGATCAATTGATTCAAAACTTTTCTGACCAAGGAATCCTTTCTGGGTTGTTTTCTGTTTTTAAATACAATATTCATTTTAAACCCAAGGTACAACTGTTCTATAAAACCAACTTTCAGAACCACTTTAAGAAAAGTCTATTCACTCATAGTGAGGGAACTGTCATGAAACTGCTAGTTTTCCAATTAGAATGCTTAGTTTTGAAACATGGAAATGCTTTTGTAAATGAGAAGCAACAGTTCATTGCTGAAAATGCTTCCTTGTCTTTTTGTATCTTAATTCCACAACCATGTCTTTCATTATATTTTTTTTCTAGGCTGGAGATTGAACTCAGGGCCTCACATGCCCCTAGATAAGTTCTCTATCACTGAGCCGCAGCCTAATTCCAACCATCTACTTTCAAGCACACTATTTGATTTACTGACTACTCTCCCTAGAGAGTATTTTGAAGCGTAAATAAAGGAATGCATCTGTTGATTTTTAGTACTTTGAAAATATATCCCTAAATTTCTACTTTTTCTACTAAATTGTAAAATCTCATTTGTCCTCAAACCTCAAACTCAATCCTTCTAATAATATAACTGTGTTAATATGTATTTTTCTTTACTTCATATTATTTGTTTCCTCCACCATACTGAAAGAACTGGGTAGACAACTTGAACCACTCTCCTCCCAGCACCAGCCTCTAAAACCAATCACCATATTATACCGAGTTACTCTTAGAAACAAGCATTTAAAGAGAATATACAGCAGTTTGGGGCATGGGTCAATGACAGAGGTCTTGCCTAGCATGTGTGATGCTCTCAGTGGGATATCCAGTACTGCAAAACAACAAAAAAAGAGTATTTCACCTTCCAATGTCTCCTCCCTTGATATAATATAATATGATAGGCAAAAGCTATTTCTGTATTTCTACCTGAGAACAAATTCTCTTTACAAGCTTTCCTACTCTTCTACTATACTCTTTCCATAAACATCCTCCTCCTACATTATCTGGGATGAAAACTATGTCTGTCTTTCTGTCTGCCCCTCTCTCGCTCTCCTTCCATCAACACCCTACTCTTCCCTCTGGGGCTCATTTTACTGTACCTACCAAGCAAACCCTTCCTTCTAAGTGTAGATCAAATGCCACCTCTCTTTAGAGGAAGTGTTACAGTTTGGATCTTAAATGTACCCAGAAAGCTCATGTGTTGAAGGTTTGGTCTCCAGCTGGTGGCTCTATTGGGAGATGGTAGAGAATTTAGGACGTGGGACTTCCTTGGGGACAAAGGTCACAAAGGTGTTCTTCAAGAGTATATTTTGTCCCAAGCCACTTTCTCTCTTTTTCTGCTCCCAGTCCATTATGAGATGAACAGTCTGATCTAGTGAGCTCTCCCTTGCCTTGATGCTCTGACTCCTCAATGCCACCTACCTGGGGGGTGAGGGAGGAGCCAAATGGCTATGGACCGAAAACACTGAAACTGAATCAAAATAAATCTTTCCCCCACTTCAGTCGTTTTTCTTGAACATCTTGTTATGATGCTGGAAATCTGACTAAAATAGATAGTAAACTGATATTTGGTGACTTCCTACTTAGGTTGAGACAAAGAGTGACACAGATTAGTTATTTTGCCATAACAGCATTAAGTCATAATCCAGATGACAAAACTGAGCGATTAAGCAAATCACCCAAAGTCATACAATTTATAAATGACTGTTTGGGGATTCTGCCTGATTTTGAAGTCCATTCTTTTCCCACTTTACTATTCCAATTAAAACTTTTACTGCTGGGTTTTCAAGACCCTTTTATAGATATTTTACATAGTTTTCAACTTTATCATGCTATAATTCTTTATAATATACATGTGTCACCTATTAGGATCTCTATACTGCAGAAGTCAGGAATCTTAACTTTATTTCTACACTTCCAGAATCTGACACAGTGCTTAACTTACAGAACAGATGTAATAAATTATTGTTCAATGAGTCAATGAGTATAAAATAAGACTTCAGAATCAGAATTACTGTTTGTCAAAACCTTCCTCTTACTCTTTTGCCAGTAGATGACATTGACATCTTAAAGGCATGAAGAAAGACATCAGTGTTTGCCTCCCATTTGTTTTCTTTGGACTCAGTTCATATTCATGGACTTACTAACATGGGTTAATACATACGGAAATTCAGGAGAGATTCTAGGAACCTGAGAGAGTATCTAAGAGAACTCATATTTTATTAAAATAAGGTTCAGAGATGGGAAACAGCTCCTTACAAAGCAAATGAATACTTACTCTGAACCCAAGTAATTATTTTGCTAAAACATGTCTATGTTCCTGATAGTATGAAGAGAGATTCCACAGTAATCTAAGTCGTGTGTAGAATAGGCTCAACCAGACTCCAGGGCAGCTCAAACCAAATGGAATTGTTTGTGCAGTCAGATGGCAAGGCAGAATGAATTGATTCTTACCTGGAAGTCTGTTAAAAGTCCAGCTCTCCCAGATTGCATATTTAGTAGGCCCCTGTAACTATTTGAGCTTGGCTGGTACTTCTCTTCACTCAGAAGAAAGCACAATTGGTGGTAGTTAGGAGAGGGAAAATATGGTTCATTTTTAGGGAAAAACATGCATCAACATCTACGTGTATCATATCTCTAGCACTGTTCTGTGCATTTCATATGTGCTAATTCATCTACTACTTGCCAACGCCTTAAAAGTGCTTTGAGCTGTGATCATATTCACTTTACAGATTAAAAAAAAAAAAAAGACAAATGAACAAAAACCAGATTCAGCAAAGTTAAGTTGCCAGAGCCTCCCAAGCTGGTGGGCCCAGAATTAACCTAGGCAGTGCCACTGAGGGGCCACCTTGCATCCATTACGTTCTTGAAATAGGCAGCCTTCTTTAGTCTCTAATAAGTCATAATCCTACTTGGCCATCCTCAGTAGGTACAATGATGCTCACATATGTTGGCTAATGCTCTCATCTACACTATCACCTCTAAAGGAGGCACCCCCCCAGAGCAGCCTGAGTGGAGAGGGAAGAAGTGCACAGAAAATGAATCTCAGGACGATCTGAGCTCTCATCCCCAAGAAGGTTGTTATTATAGAGAAGATAAAACAGACTGTTATGCTCACATAAAATTAATTCCACAGTTGCTCCTTACCAATGAATGCATTTTGAAGTCTAAAAATAACCACTGTAAATGAAAACAGTTGTTTTATTAAAGGAGTGGAATTCTGGATATTCCTTTGTTCTACCTTGCCTTTTTCGTTGTTGTTTCTTTGCTTTCTGCTGCTCTTGAAACAATATTATTAGATTTTTTCTTCAAAGTTATTGTAAATATTAATAATGCTTAAGAAATAAATGTTCATATTTTGTTCCCCCAAAACACCAGGATAAAAAAAATTACTAAAGTAGGAGAATGATGGTTAATAGAGTTTTACAAGAGTCTTAAAATGCAAATAAAACATTTACATGGGGAAAGCAATGCCTTTTTAGTGCACCAAGCAATTTGCGTTACAACTTGGAGCAACTCATCTTCTACATAGCTGTGCTTATAAAAGCTGAGTACACATACAGCAATGGTAGGAATGTAGTTTTCATTATGAAAACTATAAAAAATAAATGTGTGAATATAAATGATCTATTTGTAACCAGACTTCAGGAGTCCTGAAATAAAAGCCAAAAAGCAAGATGGTGTACAATAATATTGCTTTTGAGCATTGATTTATATGATATTCTGGTGCTGGCAGGAGTTCCCAGTTATTATTGCAACATAATGAACATATAGCAAGGGGAGAATTTGGCATTCACTTAGAAGAAAGCTCATTTCTTATTTTTGCAATATGCAGCAGCTGACAAAGTTGCATTATCATTTGTACATTGTTGCAAAAAATAGTGATGTGGTACCTACTATGTACAAGGTATTGAACTACAAAAGTTAGCAATGGTTAGTGTGAGGGTTGGGAGCAGGGTAAGTGTATTAGTTGAACAATATTTTAGAAGAGACTGTGTGTGTGTGTGTGTGTGTGTGTGTGTGTATGCGCGCACGCGTACTTGCATTCATTTGTGTTATATCTTGCCCCTGAGTAATTTTCGAAATGTTAAAGACAGACACAAACATTCAGCAGACCTTCAAAACTCAGTTTATGATGGCTCCTCTCCTATGCATTTGTATTTCATTCACTCTTGATTCAATTTTGATTTTTCCAAAACATAGGGAGTTTTGTCTTCCTCTTGATGCCTTTTCTTGAAAATCTTCAGGTAGAATTTATCATTCTCTCCTTGATGTCTCTTTAATAAATAGAGACCTTTTGCCATCCTACATTCAATCCTTTATTATATTTATTTGCCAATTTCTCAATCTGCTACCATTGGATTATAAGATCCTTGAGGGCATTTATCCATCCTTCGAACTCAACAAAATGTCAGGCTCATGGTGGGTGCTCAATAATGTTTGATACAAACATGCATGAAATATTTATAAGGCAGATGGCAATTTTGATTAAAGAACCAGAATAATGAGAGTATGGGGACAGAAAAGAATTATAAAGAAGCTGGCAACAGGGAAAGAGGTTTTTCTGTTTATCTCCAAGGGTGATGATGGTAGACATATAGAGAATTCACTTTGCAATTGGAAAATACTTCCATAAGTGATTGGTGACCTAAGACAGTGGTGGTGAACTCCTGGTAAACATTAGCTGATAGGATGAGAACAGTAATCAGTAGGTCTGCTTTCTGCTTGGGCTTTACTAACTCATAAATCCCCTTTCTCCTCCTTCAAGAATCCAATAATTCTGATCCATGTACACATCAGTTAATCTTTTAACTTTATTTTAACAAGTATCACTACTCTTTCTCACATCATTGGGTCTTTTCAGGAATCCTTTCAATTTTCCTGTCTTGTCTTTTCCCTCTTTGGTCTTCCCTGGGAAATCTGATCTCTGCTTTCACATTCATGCCTATCAACATTAGTAACACACCAATAGAGCTCTCCACCCAGATCCTCCACGGCTTTGTCCTTGCTTATCTTCTGATGTCTCCATTTTCTTTTCCTGTGTCATTTCCAGTTTTAAGAGAACAAATGAAAAATCACTACCCTTTTAAAATCTTGGCTTTCATTCTTTCTCTTTTCTGTCTCTGCCAGTAACTATATCATCTCCATTTCCAATAATCATACTTGGATGTCATATTGATCCTTAGTTCTCAGGCATGTTATCATTTTGGTTTAAATTCCATATACGAATATAAATTGAGTCTAGGTAACATTAACCAAACTCTCTCCTCTGCGCATCACTGTAGCTATCATCATAGCTGAGCACATACTAAGCATCTGTTTTGTAGACTTTGTGTGACTGCAAGTACTATAACAGGTAATATTTATTTCAGTGCTCATTGTGTGTACGGGTTTCCACACACACGCACACACTCTATGTATGTGTTTACCTGTGTATGTTGCAGAGAGAGAGGGAGGGAGAGAGAGAGAGATTGATTATTAGGTAATTTGTGGCAGAAAGAAATGCTTCATTTATAAGTACCTGCTGCAACAAAACCCATGCACATTCTGTCATAGAGGAAAATAACATTTATTCAAATAAGTGAATATGAAACATACTAGAAAGCGACAGATTTGTGATTTCTTATTTTTTGTTGGATAGTCTAGTTTTGTTATATTCTACAGTAAATATCTAAGAATTGCTTCAGGGTCACCCTACAAAATAGCATGTTTATTTGGAGTATTAGAATGGATGCATTTGTTTTAGGAGTCTATATTCTAAGCAAAAAAAAAACAAAAAGAAGGAGAATTTATTCTTAGGCCTTTTTTTATATATAAGAAGTCATCTACTTGTGCATTTGCTTCTTATTGCTTCTTTGAGAGGGATAAGGCCATGTGTAGATAATTGTGGGTCCATTAGCATCAGCTAGAAAGATGGAAGGATTGATAATTGTCATAATTTATAGTTTATTCTCACTAGAAGTGAGACTTATTAAATAAAAAAGTAAAAAGTGACCCTTGCCCTGTTTTCTACATAACCATTTCACACCATAGTTTGGGGAAAAAAAGAAAAAACAGCAATGATAGACAAGTACCAGTTTGTGCCCCAAGAAAAACCCAAGTAACAAGATCACCTGATTAATTCTGGTCCCCAAGATAATAAAACCTTAGAGACTTTCCATAAACCTGCAATATCTATAGAAGAATTTTATCTCCTATTTTTGCGATGCTGATGTCTGAGTCCAAGGCATGACCTTTATGAATATGAAAATCATGTGGGAAAGTTTCTGACTGTCTGCCACCAACAAACTAATAGATTTGCTATGTTTCCTCATTTTGTTGTGTTTTCTCTTATTACTTGTTATGCATTTTATTTGTCCAGGCAGTGAGATTTTCTAACCCCTTTGCACTTTCTGTAGGTCAATTCTTTCTCTCCTTTTCTAAATTCCCTTTCAGACATTTTTGGTAGATTATGCATTTTGGATGTGACAGCACCTACTTTCTTACTCTACCTCTGAAATCTTAAGTTTGAGCATCCTTCTCTCTGATCACAGTTTTACAGAAATCTAGTGTGCACATGGAGTCTGTATCTCTGGACTCAACTGTACTTAGTGATCTCTGGTCACTACTGTCCTTTGATTAGGTCTCAATATGTTTTTCCATTTTGATTTTGTTTTGTTTTTCCCCTTAAATGAGACAGGGAGGCTAAAGTACACTGGATATTTTTTACTTTCCCTGGATCTGTAAGACTACAGTAAAAACCCCAGTAGATTAGGCTCTGATAAAGCAGTGCTTTCTCAAAGGCAAGTCTTATTAATAGCAGAATGAATGGTCTGGGCATTTTACAAAATAGAAATTCTTCTCCACACCCTCTCTTTGCTGAAGTTTGAGGAGATGCTCCTCAATGGGAATGTGGTTGAGCTACTGGAGGTAAAAGGCATTAGCATGTGGGACCTCTGGGATTCCCTCCCACCCACTTATTCACATTGAGCCTCCAGCAGCTCTCCCATTACACATCAGACTTTACTGTCCTGGTTCTGAGTCCTACTGTCTGGTTCTGCACTTCTGTGCTGATAATGTGATTTCCTCTATCTGCCTGTCTGGCTGCGACAGCAGTGTGCCATGTGATTTCAGTTCCCTAATGGTCTTAAGAACAGTTGTTGAATTCTAGTTTGTTCATTTTTTTCTTCTCAGGTGGAAGATGAAAATAATGACTCCCAAGCTCCAAACTCCTAAAGTGCCAAACAAGAAAGGTGAATTTGATGTCCCTTCTCTATGTTTGTTTCCTATCCATTGTCTCTCTTTTGTTTTATTTCTCTATCACATGATGCCATTTCAACCATTCACTATAGAATGAAGCCCAAATTCTGAATCAGTCTCCCTCTTCACCTATTCTGCTTCTGTGCTACAGAGAAATTTTGAAGAAAATTGCAAGCCCTCCAAGACCTGATACACCTGTCCCATCCCCTGGTATTTCCATTCACCATACCTGTCTTGATCAATCACTTAACTTTTTAGGTAAAAGCCTTCTTTTGTCCCTTCCACCCAAGGAAACCTGTTGATTCTGCCCCTCAAAAACTTCTCTATCTATACACTTCCATTTATAATTGATAAATCTATGTTAGGCACATTCTTTTCTGTCCTGATTGCAGTCATAGGCTTCCATTTGCTCTCTACGACCTCAATCCTGACTTTTCCAATCCATTCATCCACAGTGAGACTAGACAGATGATTTCAATGTGCACCCTTAATTGTGACTTCCCTCCAAAACATATCTGTTTCTGTCTTCTGCCTATAGTCATTCAAAATGGTCTCAGGGTGATTATCAAAGTCCCCAAAGGCATGGTGTTTTCCTCATTTCCTGACAATCACTCTTGTCATTTAACCCTGGGACAATGGCATATCATAACTTGGGAAGTCCATATGAGATGATCTCATTTTATCTCGAATTAGATATCAGTTATTATACTAGGAATAACCTTTAAGATTGGTTAGTCCTCTTTCCCTCCTTAGATGCTTGCCTCCCTTTACTTAGAATGCATATTGAACTAAAATTTTTATTTACCTTTTTCCCTGATTCTTTCCCATGAGGAACGAGACCTTATCTCTTATTCATTATTGTGTCTTCAGTATCTAACACAGTGCCAGTCACGTAAAATACATACAATGAATATTTATAATGACCTACAAGAAAATGGCATATAAGTTTACGTAAAACATGATACTAGTCTCTATTTCTATATTCTTAACCTGCTTGCTGAACTTATATACCTGTGCTCTTACTGTAAACCGAAAGCTATTAGACTCAGAAGTTGTAATCAACTAGCCTGCAGGCTGAAGGTACCCACAATGATGTTTGTTCCCATACTCTCCACACTGGAAGGAAACGATGCCAACATTTAAGGAGCAAAATATTACGATCCTGTTTTCCAGTCAATCCTGAATGTCCTAAAATCTAGAAACAAAGACACCAAACAATTCACTGTCAATCAAATGAGGGCATTTGTGGATGAATATTTTGTGTTATCATTTATAAACTTGGTGCTACTGGGCAAGTTTGTCAACATCATTTGGGCAAGTGCAAATCATTACCGTACTTTTCTGTTAAATGGATGTAATGCCTAGAATTATTGTGATCATCAGGTTGGTTTATTAGATAATATTTGCAAAATGTATTCTATACAATCTGGCACATGGCAAATGTACAGTAAATAAACTGTCGCTTATTATTTATTATTGAACTCAGGTAAGGGGTGATTAAGCTTGAATGTATGAGTGACTCTCACTGACAGATGAATCAATTCAAACAACTTGATGAAACTTAGCAGAGGAATCCTGGTGTTCCTTCAGTGGTTCATCCCTTCCACCACAAAGGGCTGCTGCCTATGTATTAGTCACCAAGCACCATCCCATCACTGTAGCTGTCAATTCTTTCTTTGCCATGGGTTTATCATTCAAGACTGAAAATGCTTTCATTTCTTTTACGACTTCTCCCACCTACACTCCTCTCCTCCTCAAAGGAAAGGAAATTCCAAATTGGATATTCAGAGCCTAAGACATTAACTGAGTGACCTTCTCTGTTGGTGAGATCCAGTGCTCACACCCAATCCCTGCTCTCATTCTTCCTGTCTCCACAGGTCAACAGATTCCAGAAACCCTGATTTCAGCACATGCTGTCATGTATCTTTTCCAGGCTTCCCTTCCTATACACGTGGACAGATGTGTAAGTACAGCAAGAGCTTTGTCTCAGGCCAAATCAGGCATTTTTTCCAGCTTACCTTTTCTCTTTCCCTTGCTACTAATTAGAAATGGCAAACACACTCTACTTTCTATTCAGTTTTTCATTGTTCAGAGCAATGGTGGGGATACTTTGAACAGGACTTTCCTAGTTTCATAGTGACTTTGATGGGCGGGAAGGTGAAGTGGACAGAGCCTATGAATACAAATTAAAACATAGGTACAGCTTCCAGAGGCATCCATAACATACCATGATGCTGAGAAACTATGCTCCTACAGTTAGTGAGCCTGGATAGCATTGGCAGTTAGAAGAGGAAGAAGAGAAAAGTTCAGGTTCTCTTAGAGACTTTGGGGTAGGGAAGCCCTCTTACTTATGGCTGTAGATTAGATGTGTGAGGAAAGAATGCATTTCTCACACAGAAGCTTTGATCACAGACTTTTGGATTTTGGTTCTTAGAAGAACTTGAGGATCTTAACTTGTTCTACTCTCTATCCTTTTTCCAGATCACTCAGGCAAGGCCTTTAGGTTATGTAAAACTACAAATCCCAAATGTATATGAGTCACAGTCCTCAGGTTGTCTACACTGGAAAAGAGGCTGTCCCACAGATTGATAGCTCATTTTGTTTTCCTCTTTTGCTTTGCTTGGCTTCCAGGATTTCTCTCATCTAATGCATCTCTCATCTAACTTCTCAACAGGGTGTAGTAGTCCACACTTCCACACAGTCAATGTGGCAGACCAAGCCTCCAGTACGTGAAACTTTGGGGGAAAAACCACATCCAAAATATAACTAGGGCTGGGAGGGTCCAGGTTTAATGGTGGAATTTCTGTGATACTGGGTGAAGACAAGCCAAGGCCTGGGGGTTAAACAATGACCATAAACTAATAGGACACAAGGGTTTGGGGATATATATATGGCAAATGACATATTTGTTATCAAAATTCTGACTGCAAAGACTTGGGGATACTTGCAGAAATACTACAGGTTACGAGGGGCTCAGGAGCCACCTGACAGAAGCCCATGTCATAACAATGTCTCTTTGAAGATCATACAACACTGTGGCCTTGGACAGCTGGCCTGGATTCAATGACATCTAACTAAAGTGAAACCAATACTAGCTATGATTTTTTTTCCACATTCTCTATTTTGATTTCACCAGATAACAATACACTTAGATGAAAAAGAGAAACATAACCTTTGCTTGGGAGTGCTCATTACTGCAGTTATTAAATATATGCAATATCAAATTTTGTTAATTGGGACTGGTGCTGTTCTGTACATATGTGATTTGTTAATTCATTGAACCCTGAAAAGTGAACACATAGAATAGGGCTTTTGATCACTCAACAGAAGAGGTATTCAAAAGACAGAACTGTTTTAGAGAAAGATAACCCATGAGGGGATAGAGCAAGCTGCTTCTGAGGTTAATTTTATATCTAGATCTTTTTTTCTTTAGGGATTTGTTAAAGGAGGCACGTGTAGTTCATATTACAGCACTTTTCAACATACCATTTGAGTTGTTGAGATGAACTAGAATGGAGAATATACAAGGAACACTTTAAATAGATTTAAAATTAGGGGCATGAAGCTTTGACTTATTTTACAAGGTACCTTTGAAGTTAATGGTTATAATGACTCATGTGAAAAATGTCTGAGGTCTTTGAACATTGAATCTCACTAGTTTTGACGCAGCACATTGACAAACTTGCATGCAGCCCTGTGAGACAGAGGTAGGGCTTCACTGAAACTCCAGCAGTACCTCCATTGAGGAAAAGTCTGTATTTCTGAGTGACTGATCCTGGGAGTGGGGGCTAAGTTGATCTCAGTTAACAGACTAACCACATGGAGGGAAGAATAAAGGCAGAAGGGACTGTGGTCAGTCTGTATGTTGTCTCTCTGATCCTTCACTTCCCAAGAAAAGAAAAGAGAAGTTGCTAACCTGACCTATCAGAGTCCAGTGCATCCACGGGGTTTCAGAAGGATATGGTGGCTTAATAGGTCATCCCCCTGCCCATGACTGTCTTTAGTGCTCTCCTACTTCCTATGCCAGTTCTAAGCCTGAGTTAATAAATTGATCCAAGTTTGCTCTTCCCTCTGTGTGTGTACCTAAGTGTGCTGGCCATTGCATTGGATTCCTGAACCACATATAAGGTCAAACATGATAAAACCTGGTAATATTTTTAGGAGATTTTGGATCATAAGGCACATATTTCAACCAAGTCTCCCCAGGGTTTTTCTTGGAGACATTCAGAAGTAGCCTAATAAGTTATTATGTTGGGCAGTGATTTCCATTGAACTAATGTATGCTCAACACTTTTTAGAAACTCTTTTTCAGGGTGGATATTTGACAGGAGAGTGTTTTTCAACCCTAGTCCAATGACATCAATACTCCAGATACACCACAGACTACTTGTGTTCTTCATATATTTATTGTTTATGGATCTAGATTCTACTTTACCTCTTTTTCAGCATCGACTTTAAAAACTTCTCTAAAAAATATCCGTGCTGGTAGGAATAATGAACACATATTCCAAAGTATAGGTCAAACCAAACCATCACCAAAAACAAAGAACAGCAACAAAAACCTGATAAATCTCCAACCACAAGATATATTCAATTTGTTCAAATAAATTATATTTTAAATTACTTATTGTTGAGTAAAATTGATTCTGTAGTAGAGGAATCGGTCTTTTTGATGTGGCAGCCTGAGTGGTAATCCTAATTTTCTATTTACTAGCTGGAACACCTTGGGAAAGTTAGTTAAACTGCTTTGAGCCTCTCTTCCTTCATCAATAGAAATGCTTGGTTAAAAAAACTAAAAACAAAACAAAACAAAACAAAACAAAAAACAACTACCCCACAGGATCAAGGTAAGGACTATGTTATTGATAATGATACAATGTATATCAAGACATGTTATAGTTATTAAAATTCTTTTTTGTTTGTTTGTTTTGCACATTCTGTCCCTCTGTCCCTCTGACTTTGTTTTCCAGGAGTAGGTATGTTCTAAGCTTGAGAAGCATGAATGTAGTGTTGACACCCATTTCTAGAAAATGCACTCTGTCTTCTAGGCCCTTTCTCCTCCTGCACAGACACAATGATTTATTCCATATTTGGTTGAAAGAATGAAGCAGAAAAGCACTTTCCCAAGTTGCCTTTCTCTGGGGAAATGGATTCACAGTTTGTTTTTGGTTTAACTAATCCCTTCTTCCCCTGGGCTGTTCATTTTTGTTTCTCTTTTTTGAAATCCTCCAGATTTATCCATGCCTTCCAGCGATTTCTGCTGTCCAGGACACAGTGATGGATTCTAATACAGCAGCGACAGCTGGAGAGTTTCACATTTTCCTCTGGGAGATCCCATTGGTCGGTGAAACTGAAAATGAAGACATTTTAGGCTTTTCCCTGAAGTGCTTCTCTACCATCCTTATGGCTCGTTTGCTTGCCCACACTGCTTGAGCAGAGGCCTGTTAACACAATGATTGCAAAACATCTGGGGGAAATATTTAGGTTTAAGGGGTTGCAGGAGGAGCATTTATTGTTATTAATGAAACAAGCTCACCGTTTGGCACAACAGTCCTACGCCTTCTGAGTGCTGTGCATAGTGATGCCTGATTGCCTGAGATAGGCTTTGTCCCCAGGATTGACTGCCAATTAAAATAATAAATAAGCCACACAAGCTATAGAGATTAAAGGGAAGGATAACTGTCCTTCTGAGTCAGATAAATGAGGGGCTGGCTGGGACAAGAAAAGTACACTTAGAAAGGTATCTGTTTCCTTTTCCCATGATGCCATTTTCTTTGTTGTTTTATCTGCAGTACAATGGATAAAAAGCAAGATTTAGTCACAGTAACAACAACCAGCTGAGGCGTTCACACCCTAGCAGGCTGCAGATCTTTTCCTTTCTCTACTTCTGACAACTTCTGACTATTTCCTTCACTGCTCCTGTGGAAGCTTGAGACAAAACTATTCTATCAGGAGGGAGAAGGAACATTAGCTATATAACCTTTGGGAGAAACCAGGAAATGCCAGATCAATTCAGAAAGTACTGAAATACAAACTACAGGATATTCCATCTCAGGCTATGAATGAAAATGAATTTTGCCGATTAAAAAATAACATCCACAGTAATAATGGCTCAACTCTCTCAAGTTGCTTTCTGTATACCATTCATCAAACTAAGAAATAACCTATAAAATCTTGATTTCTTAAAATAGTATTCTGTAGAAGGTGCTGTTATTTTCATGAGAATTAGAGAAATTAATAAATTTTCCAAGGTCAAACAAAAGGTTCAGTGATCACACTCCACAAGTAAGTTCAAAACAACTCTGATATCAGTTATTCATTTAATTACCCTTGATGTAGCAGACTTTAATAAAATGGTGTATAATAGCTTTTGAAGAAAACAATCAGGAATATTTCTTCAAAACATTGCCAATTGGCTATTGTCAGGTTTTATTGCTGGACTGATAGACAAAGGTCAGGAAACCTGGAATGGAGAGTAGTTGGATGTTAAACTGAACAGCTATAACTTTGTATCACAATGTATCAAAACATTTATTTACATGCTACCCCTCACACACGTGCACACACATACACACACACACACACACTCTTAACATTGGGTTGCTAAATCAATAACCTCATTATATTCATCTCTATTTCTATATTTTTATGACTTATTACAAGCTCAAAGAAGATCATATTAGAACACAAAAGAGAAAGGAGGTAAAATGAGAGTGATGAAGCATTTCTTTGAGGACTTATACAGTGCTAACTACGTTTCTATATAGCACCTCGCGTTCACTGTCATTTTAAAGGAAGTAGGATTATTCAGTAATAGAAATAGGGGTAGGGAAGTTTAGGGAATTTAGGTAAGCATAGGTCAGTTAGGCAGTACATGGTAAAACTGCCATGGTAATCTGCATTTGCCAAATGCATATTCTACAGCACTAAGCTGAAGGCACAGTTTGTGCTTTCTCTACAACATGATGTTGAACATGTAAGTTTTTTCCATGACTGATCTTGCATAATTATGGTCAACTTCCAACTCTGTTGACAAATTAGCAGATAACTCTTAGAGTGCATGATTGGTGATGTCTCCACTGAAAAAGAGAATCTATAAAGAGAAGTAGCAGTCAGGTGTAAGATAGGAGGATGTGTTTGTTTTTGCACTGTTGAGTTTTAGGCAGCCATGGTACATGAAAAAAATTTTTGACAGAGCTGAAAATATGAACTTGGTAATCAGACAGTAAATTTGTGCCAGAGTTGGAGGCTTGGGAAATAGACTAAAAAGGTGACAGCTATGACCTTGGGAGTCAATAAAAGTAAACATTAACTGAGAAGTGTGGTATAGGTTGGTTAGCTTTTGTGGAATGAGAAGAGAAAGTAAAGTGTAAAAACAAGATTTTGAAAAGGTTCATCTTGAGAGGAGAAAAACCCAGATCCAAGGGCATTAGCAAAGAAGAAAGTTTCATGAAAGAAGAAACTTCAATATACAAAAATGAGTTAAGAACCAACATACATCTCTTGGCTAGATCAATTAAGAGTTCTGTTTTATCAACAATTAGGACATTTTAAAGTTTCAGAGTTCTATCAGATCTAAGGGACATTTGATATGGGTAGATTTTTTTCTTTAGGCACATCAATAAAGAAACTCCAGGATGCAATGCTTCATATGGTCTACACTTGATAGCATGAAAAAAGAGTCACTCTCTAAACCCTTATTGTGGCTTCTTTGACATTAGTATATTTATCATTATTCATCATCTAATGTATTACATATACATTTTTGTATTCCTCCTCATGTAAGCTTATGAAAAAAAGCACTTAATTTCATTATTACTATATCCTTGATTTCTAGAATAGCAATTGACCAAATATAGCCCACTGCTAGTTGTTATAAAAAAGATTTATTATAAAACCATGTTTGTTTATCTTAACTATGAATCCATATGAGAGAAAACATGTGGCCCACAAAACTACATTATATGGCATATTACAACACAAAATGTTTGCCAACCCTCAGTTAACAACAATACTTGCATGCTGTGGGTGTTCAATAAACATAACTGATAAATAAATAAGAGAATTTGTACTTTAAGGGAACTGTTTTTAATTATTCAACATTTTTTGGCAAAATTACTAATTGACCTTTTTGAGTTTAGCATTTTCATTTGTAAGAACTATGTCAGTATATATTAAAGGAAGGATGGAAGTGAGAACTAAATAAACTGTACATAGTTAGCATATGATAACAAAAAATATACACCTATTCCCTTCCCTCTTATCCCTTGAAAGGCTCTCTCTGTGAATGAGACTTCAGGGCCTGCTGACCAGCTTCTCATGTGCTGAGGACTGCCACCAATCACTCTGCTTGGAGTCTTCTGGTCAGTAATATGAAGAAGCAGAATACTGATTCACCCAAATACAGTTTCCCTCTGTCCCTAGAAGTTGAGAGACTTAGACTGCTTATAGTCACCAAAGAAATAAGGTCTAATGAAAATCAAAGGTTCCCTTACCAATTGGGCCCATTTTTTACCATCATTGCATCTTTAGTAACATTATTTTGATATGAAAAAGGAGCAAGAAATAATAAGCAGATATATTGGGGGTTGATAAAAGAATTGGGAATAGCCTTCCAAGGCACAGACCTTGACTTCTCTTCCTCTCCTGAAGAGCCCTTCATTATTCATGGCATTCCCTGCCGTGTGGTATATCCTTCAATGCAGCTGTCAAGACCATTCAGCTTCTTAATTTTTTTTTCTTGTCCTTTTTTTCTAGGGTTTCTTTTTCATTTATGGTTGTTGGGTATCCAATGAGGAAGGTTACTTTTAAAGTCACTTAGCTTTAAAAAAATACTAGTACCAAAAGCTTTTACAAGCTTTTGTTCTTAAACATACACATACTCAACCAAGGGAGATACTTTCAACAGTATTTTGGAAAGGGATTTGAACATTATAATTGAAGGCTTTGGAATTAAGAGGTACAAAAAAAAAAAAGAAAGGAGAAGAAACAAATATTTCAATTTTCAGAAGTATTTTAACAGTTTAGGAAAAACTAGAAAAGAGTATACGAACAAGAAAGAGTTAGTAAAAGAACGATGCTATTAAATACATATATCCAGCTCTTTATTTTTAGGACGCAGTTGTTCATACTGTCTAATGAAGCCTCAAGTCACATTCTAAGTTTCAGAGATTCTATCTTCCCTGAATAGCAACACCTTTCATAATTAGTTTAGCAAATATGTAGTCATCTTCTGCATTTTCTAACATGCATCAATGTACTATGTGTTAGGCAATACAAAAGTGGCTGGGAAGACAATACCAACTTGAAAAAAGCTTATTATAGTTCTTAGGAATATGTACTAGATAAGTATGTTTTTAAAGTTTGACTTTTGCCCATTTAAACACATTTTAATCAAATTTAAGTGAAATGTGAAACAAGGAATGGTTTGCCAACAATTTTAAGATGAAATATTTTATCCTTTTGTGTTTAAAAATGATTGGATTTCACCATTTGACATATGAAAATTTAAAGACCTATTTAATAGTGGATTACTATAAATTTGAGGACTTAGTCTCACTTTTATGATCATTGTTGCCCAGTTTTTATTTTTTTTGCATATAATGAAGATATTACCTGTCTTTTTTCAGGTTACCTGCTTCAACTGCTACTTCTGCCTTATTTTGCAAAAGAATCTAACATTTTTTCGAAGCTGAAATTTGATCTTTCAAGTGAGTATAATAGCACCACCTACCCTAAAGAGTTATGAAAATTACACAAATTTGTTTACATGAAGTATGTAAGGCATTTAAATCTTGTGCTTCTTCATACTATTGTGGAAAAGTTACCGAACATTGCCTAATCACAACTGGTTGGTAATTTCTATTTTTCAGGCTCTTTCCTGTGTAAATCAGTAAAGTTACTAAGATCTCAGTTTTTCATTTTCAGTGTTGAAAGTACCCACCAAAGAAAGAGGTCATGCAAGAAGATTAAACTGAATAATAAATGTGAATTAGCATACTCACTGACCCTTCGTAGTACTAAATTCATGGTTTTAAAAAAGCCTTTAAATTTATGGGGAAGAATAAAATGAACACACCTAACAAGCAACTGTCAAAGTGGAGGAAAGCTTTGCTATAAATACAGTAGATACAGAGAGCCCTAAGAAATTAACTGAAAATACTACAAAAGATCCAATAGAAAAATGAGCAAAGAAAAAAAGAAAGTAATTTTCAGAAGAGAGAAGTCAAAAGAGAAATAAGTAAATTAAAAAGTCAAACACATTATTTATTGAAAAAAAAAAAGGGGGGGTTGTTTTGGTCACTTTTTATATAGTGTTTTCCAGCGCGGTGGCTCTTTTATCTTACACTGCTTGCTGGACCTCTGATTAGTATAACCTGATGAGATCTCTAATTATTATAACCTTTACAGAGAGCAGGCTGGCAGGATGTATCCAGATCTTTAAAAATGGTCATAGCCTTGGGCTTGGTAATTCATGCAAAGGAGATAACCAGAGATGCTAAATAATTGTTATGCATGAAATTATTCATGCGTGTCTTAATTTTTAACAGCAAAAAAAACTTGTGCCAAAAGTGGGAAATTGGTTTTAAAAACAAAGAATATTTAGCGAGAGAAATGATTCTAATAATATTTAAAAACAGTTATTGAATTCAGTATTTTTTTGTGCTATTGATTATATACCCAGTTTCTTAATGAGTTAGAGTCCTTGAGGCTCAATCAGGAAAAGCTTTACTTTTCCCCAATACTTCATTCAATCTGCTCTGTTGGTTCTCCACACCAACCAGATGATGTCTCTGGCATGTCCAATAGTGTTTAGCCATTCTTATTTTGTGAAATGAAGAAGTCCAATTCACAACAGTACGGTAAAGAAAAATATTAAAATGCCTTGTGCTGCTGTGAAAATCATTGAAGAGATCCTGTTCTCCCTTTCTTCATGATAAAATGTTAGCGGTTTTTTATGTAATTTGGAAATGTGTGATTGATGCACATTAACTAGAGTTCCTGGGATGACTTGGTCACATATCAGCAGGTTGAAGGTGGATATATCAAGCACTTCTTCTCAGAATATGTGGGATTTTATCACCTATCATCCTGAGCTGTGGTGATAAATTTAGTTCCTCTCTTTAGAATATGTGAGCACTTATCACCTGAAGTACTTAGCTTTGGGTATTTGTTACAAATCTAAGATCAGAAAAAAAATACTTTTTAACAGGCTTTTAATTTTGGAATTTCAGATAATTTCTGCTCTTTTCTTGATGTCTTATGAGTTCTCTACAGTTATCCAGTTTTATGAGAATAGAATCAAGAAAAACAAATAATTCTGTTTGTACCAGTCTTTATTATTCACATTATCTAAAAAAGCATTGTAATTAATTTATAGGAAATAATTGTTTACACTTTTTACATAAACCATGAATACTGAATAAAATCACTGTTTAGAGAAAGGTTAAGAGAGTCAGATAATAAAATAATCAATATTGCTCATAGAAAAGAAAAAGGACTCAGAATTGGGATTCAGTTTTATTCTTCCAAATGCTAATGTGGCATAACTATACTACTAACTACTTCTTCCACTCAGTTACTGTATGATAACTACTCACTGTGAGATAAACATTATTCTCAGTGTGATGTATGGGTTTTCTAAGTTTTCTAAGGGTCATCCCGTTATATTGTTTAAGTAAGAACTGACCATTTTAGACTAAGGATCAGATAAGTGATATATTTTTTACCAAAATCACTCATTTAAAAATTTAGCACAACCGGGATTCAAATCTTCCTTGACATAATTAGAAGACGATGCTGTTTCCCTGTACCACACTAGAGGAAAAAGATTAGCAACACTATGGAACATGGTGTTATCATCATGTGAAAACTCCTTCTTCTGAAAGGTGAAAAGTCACAATTCCATATGCAGACAGGGAGTGTAAGGGAAATCTTTGCCCTTTCTGTTAATTTTTTCTGTGAACTACCTAAATTATTCTTAATAAATATAGTCTATTAAAAATTAAAAATCAAAATTTTTTTTAAAAAATAGAGAAATAGTTGACCTTGGATAATCAAGACATATTAGATTATTGGCATCTGATATTTTGGATAAGGAAGATATTTAGTATAAATTGGGATATAATATACATACATTTATATATATGTGTGTACATATATATAATCTTATACAGTATTGCATAACATGTTAATACATAATTTATTTTGTTTTGTAAAGGGTGATTTAATTATTACAGCTTGCAAACTCTGCTTTTTATTGAGATTAACAAGGTAGAATGCTGTAGCCACACGCTGAATCCCTGGCTGGCTCAGTTCTAACAAGAACCAGTTGCTTCATTCAATTTCTTTCTTCCTCCGAAATGCAATTAACAGACTGTGATTAGTTGAACAAATTCCAAATCGTATTCAAATGAAAGCAATTTACCCAGAGTCTGGGTCCAACAGGTGATCATTTTCAAAGCTCCTGGAAGAATTGGATGGTTTCATCTAATTGTTCTCGGGAAGAAATGGATTTAAATGCTTGGTTCCAATAGGCCCCACCATGTGCAGCCCATATGGTGGTTCAGTGTTAGCCTTTCAGCTTCACTAGCCCAAAGGGCGGCCTGGATAATTACATCTTACTTCCAAAATATTTTATGGTGGACTAAAATGTTTCAATCTAGCACAAAATAATTGATGAAACTTCCTAACTTTTAAGCAAAGAAAGTTGTAGAGATGTATATGTGCAGGAGGGACATTTGAAGGAAGGAGACCTCTGCTTTATTGTAACTAATGATAAAGGTTCTTTGTGTGGTACATAAGAAACATGGGAAGTCCTTCATTTTTTTTTTCTTGTGGGGGCTATGCAGCCCATTTAATTTTCAATAAAAAATATAAGATGTGTCTTTTTTTTCCATCAGTGCAAGGAAGAAACTAAGGGTTAGGAAATACTAACAAACTTCCCATAAATCCCATGTTGGCATGTGGTTTAAACTTCAAAAAGGTGGGGTTTCAAAATGAAGTATAAAAACATAAAAATAAAGACCTTTTAATTTCTTCTCTACCAGACTGCCTTTATATTTGAAAATCCATAGAAATTTGACTGAAACATTTTGTACTGAGTTCACCTAAGAAAGTCTAATTTAAAAATATATACACACACATATATACAAAGATTTATGCAAGTGTATCGAAATCATTAGAGATGATGTTCACCATAACAAATGATATTCATATAGTATTGTAACATCAAAATTAAAGATTATCATGAGTTACTGATCTGAACTTACATTTTACAAAATCTTTAGTATTAATATTCTTGTGGGAGCACTTGCAAATTAGGTGCAATAGACAGTAATCTAGCCCTGAAAACACACCCATTTACATCTCTTAATGAACATGCTGGCATAGGCATTTATGATAATTTCTAGATTTTTTAAATAGAAATATTATTTTAAGAAGTTATCAGCATATAATATTTCTGGTGATAAACTATTATTTTATTAATTTCTAAGAAATAAAAGACATGTAACAGCAGAATTAGGAATAAAAGAAATGACTGAGATCCCACAATATTTGAGCCTGTGGCTTAAGATACACTATCACTCCCTTCACATATATCCATCACTACCATGAGAATCTCAAAGGGTCAGGTCCTATCATATTGCAATTGCCAAAGCCTGGCATAAAGTAGCTACCAATTATTGTTTACTGCTATGGTCAACACATCAGATGAATCTCAGCGCTTATAGCTTGCAATCAGGTACTCCCTCCAGGTGATTTCTTCCACATTAATGCAGTCTCTGGACTTCTTCATCAACATGGTTGCAAAAGACACCACCTATTTATTCCTTCTAAAAAAAAATCCACTACCAATAAAGCAATAAAAATTTGCTGATCCTCCCTTTGCCCACCTTATAATGTCAAATTTGTATTCCATTATTATGCAGATCAGTGCTACCCCCAATTCTACCCTATGTAGTAGCATAGTGTTGGTATTGATACATATATATTTTTTTATTTTTAGACATATTTATGCTATATTATCATACTCAGTGAACATTAAACAAAGTAAGACTCCAAATGTTAACTGACTTAAAACACTACAAGAGGACAGCCAGTGTTCCAATCTAGGTTCATGTTTTTGTAGACAAACGCATGTAACTTTTGTTTGATGTATGCATATACACAAGTAGCTTGACTGAAATGAATTATCCATTTAATTTAAAAATCAGATCAGAAAAAGAAACTAACTGAATTACCAATTTGATTGATGGCTCCATCCAATCAACTCAAACCAACTGGACTGACAGTGTATGCAGATAGTCTCTGTGATTTAGGCTTGTTAAATAAATCAATTATTTCCCCGCTAGCTGGGCTCAAGATTCCTCTCCACAGAAGGCTTTGGACTGTAATGTATGTTCACCCATGTATATATCCTACTGGGCCAATCATGCCAGATAGTCAATTGCCCAATTATTTATATAGAAACTGCAGGATAGTCATGCCTCTCCCATCTGACAACCCCTCACAAAAAGTTTAATGTATTACTCTTCACATTTCAAACTTATCTCCTCCCTTTTCCCCCACTCCCACTCTTTCTCATGTCTCATATTTTGTAATTCATGCAGACATATCTGATAAAGGTCCATCAAAACCACTGAAATTCATTCTTTGTCTTTCCATTTCTCATCACTCATTAGTGACACATACAGATAAATCTTTGACTATTTTGTTCTCTTTTTTTAATTCCTCATATTTTACTGCACACAAAGAGATGAGAGACAAAGGCTCATCAAAGTCATCATTAGGCTACATTTATCTGCTTTGAACTCCCTTTGTCTTCTATTAGTTTTCAAAATGGTCCCAGTCCTAGTGTAGCTAGCTGGAATCTCTCTTTACATTTGCTCTTTTTTCATCTGTTACTGAAATAGCAGAGCTACTTGGTGATTTTTTTTTTTTTTTGTCTGTGTTTCCAGTGATGAGAGTATCTCTGAGCAATCTTCTAGAGGTTTGAATTCAAAAGAAAAGCTTTTTTTTTTGGTAATTAAAATATTAAATGCTGCCTGCATTTATGTTTATCATCTGTGAAACATTCATTTTTCATACTCATTCCCTTGCAGTTTGAAAGCATTGTTATGCAATGATTACTCTCAATGCCAAGCTATCAACAGGAGTATTTTGAGATAAACAATGTGTTTACAATGTGAACAGTAGTGGCATCTTTTGTTTTGGAAGATGTTGGCATTTATATTATCATTCTGCTCATGAACAAGCCTGTTCTAAGCCTATTGGAAAATTGCAGTAATTTTCTCAGTGATTGCACACAGAATTGGCCCTCTTGTCAGCGTCATCACAGGCTGAGGTAAGGTCTTCTTGCATTTTTGGTGACCCTCACTATTTTATTCAGGCATTTGTTCATTCATTCATTCACTCTCTCCTGTAGCAATCACTCATGGTGTAGCTTTCAATTACATCTGAAAAGCTGCCTTTACAACGTCCTCCCCAGCAAACTACAAAATATGTATGAATTTGTAGAAAAAGAAAGCAGTAACATGGGAAACAAAAACCATTAGGTATATTCTGGGAGGGATTTTCACTAATTATCAGACCCCAGTGATTTAGATTAAGAAATAGAAGTGGCAACCTACCAACACTTACCCTCATAGCACAGAAAGCACAAATATAGACATTTTTCATTTGTATGCCATTTGCTACTTGCAGTAAGCAGTACCTAGCTTTAAAACAAACAAAACTATATCCATTTGGAAAGTTCATTTCAGAAAGAGTGATTAAAAATGAAGGGAATGTCCCTGTGAGAAGATGGGGGAGACAATTTAAAATGATGGCACTCCATGGCATCATAAGAATATTTCCAATGGATAGTTTCTCAACAGAGACCCAAGTGCAGGTGGATTGGTGGATAAGACTGGTGTTGGTAGAAATGCATTCTGGCAGGTGGAGCTATTTTACTCTTATACTCCTTTTCTTCCCTGAATATCAGGAAACTCAGAAATAAAAGGAGGAGACAATCTTGTCTGAGAATGGAGTTGCACTGGAGGAGGGCCACTCAATCCAGGAAAGTGGGCTGGCAGAGAGGTGTTTTGGTCCACTGGCAAATGTGCAGAGTGAGCACAGCCAAATAAAACATTAACCTATGCCCTATTATCAAACAAAATCTAAACAAAAAGTTTAATAGGCCGTAATTATCTCTTTATGATGTTAGGTAAATGCTTTATTCTAGACATACTTTTCTGAATGCTCTACTTTGAAATGTGTTATAATTCAGACTGGTCATTTTATCATTCTTGAGTCTGCCCTGGGTGGTCTACAAGTCTTTTAATACAGAAAGAAAGAGTTTATGGCAGTTTAAGATACTTGTGGATATTCAGGATGTTATTCTCTTTCCCATAATATACAATATTTTGAAAGCCACTTTATGTTGATTATTTTTTCATCATTCGAACAAAGAGACTTAGCCATTATGGTGACAGATATGCCTGGAAATGCAGGAAAGGTGATGACGTGAAGTTTCCTTAGACTCCATCTCTGCAAATTTAGTGTTCTCCTTCAAAGCTGAGTGTTTGGGAAGAGTCCACATGCTACTGCACTTTTAAAAAATTGGAATGTTTTGTTTATATATTGATTGAGGGTTTAAAGCAAAATGTAAGAATATGTCTAAGAGGTAACTGTAAACCAGTTCAATTTCCATAGTAAATGTTCAATAATTGTTCTCCTTTTCCCTGGTCAATACATTTTTATTTAACATGATGGTTCAAAACCTGGATAGACACCAGAAACAATTTCTAAAACTGCCAAACTGAAATAATTGATTTCTGGTCCAATATTTGTTTACATGTGTGCCTCCCCTACCTCTCTGAACTTTGAGCTCTTTAAGTGTAGACTGACTCATTGTTGCATCTCTCCTACTTTGTTTGACATGGCTAATGCACGTTTCCTAAATGGCAGAGAGGAATGGCAGAGCCAGGTAATGCAGTGCAGTTCAGTTAGGGCAGGAGAGAACATGGAAAATGTCAACATTAAAACTCAATGGCTATCAGTCAGTGTTTGGATTTTGTTGTCAGATCCCTGAGTCAACTCCTTGCTAGCTGGGGTTACTTGACCTCTCTGATTTAATTTCCTCACATGTAAACTGAGGATAATAATAACGCTCAGAGTTGCCTAATGTCATTATATTGGCATCATTATTCTTGTTAGGAAGGGAATTTGTGGTTACATGAAGCCATTGGAAAGGCATATACATTCTTCAAAAGTTTGTGCAGTGAAAGGAATCTCTCATCTTCTTCCATAGAATATCATCTGCTATAAAAATAATAGAGCACTCCCATAGTCAAAGAGGCATTACTAAGCCATGACTCATCCACAGCTTAAAACAGCTTTTGTTAATGTCACAGTGACTCTCATACATCTAGGAAATGACTTTGCTTTTGAAATTTTGAACTAATTAGATTCATGATTGGAACTTAAAAGAACAACAACCACCAAAAAAAAAAAAAGAAAGAAAAGAAAGAAAGAAAAATAACCCCCCCACACACATACTCAAAAAGAAAACCAACAAAAGCAAATGAAATAAAATGAGATTATTCACTGAATTAGAATAAAATAGGTATATGTGACATAATCACTGCTTGCTGCTGAATTAACATTGGCAGTGTTGGCATAATTTGACATCTAAATAAAGGTATTGAAACTGAAAAAAAGGTGACGTTTCAAAAGAGTGAACTATGTGATTAAGCAGTGTAAGTGTTGTTTAAATATCAGCCTTACAAATTATTTAGAAAGCATTTAACACACAAAACAGTAGGAGGTGAAAAAAATAAAATGCTTAAAGACAAAATAGACTGTTTTAGAGTATAAATTCTAAAGTATAATGGAAAAGACAATACTGTGTGAATCACCACTGCTTAGTTCTCTTCATTTCTTTAAGAACACACACAAGAAAAAAAAATAAAGCTACACAGTCTCAAAACTCTAATATTCAGAATCTTCAGCCTTTGTGCACTCTTCTCTCCCCTATAAATTCGAAAGTCATTCAGGATAAAAAGTGCCAGATACTGGATCACAGGAAAGTCTGATCTGTGGAAGAATATGGAAGAGAATGGCATTTCCAGATGGTTGTCAGAAATAGTAGAGGCTTTAAAGCTAAACACAGGTTGTTTCAAATCCCATCTCCAGAGCATATCAATCATGCATTGCTTCATCTGACTGAGCCTCAGTTTCCTTCTCCATAAGGGTGGGATGATAAAATGTAAAAGTTTGCATATATAGAAATAATCATATCTTTTTTTTCACCCCAAGCTCAAAAGACATCACTTGACCTTACCCAAGGTGAGATAGCTATGGCAGAGACAAGATAAAAACCCCAATATCTCAAAGACACAACTGCTTCTCTCTTCTCTATACCAAATTGCCTCTCTGGGTTACTATTTGTCAAATGGACCCCAAACTTATTCTGATTGTCTCTCTGTTATGCCAAGCATCAACAAATAGCCCCCAGCACATTCTAATCTTTTAGGGATTCATTTATTAAGAAGTAATTTTGTAGCATCTGCTGCATGTCAGGCATTTTTCTAATTACCAGTGACATACTGGTAATCAGTGGGGACAGGTGCCTGACCTTGAGCAGCCCATGCCTGTCCAGGAAAAGGAGTGAGAGGGAAAATGATAGAACAAACAAGAACTATATCAAATGGTGATACATGCTGGAGAATTAAAACAGGGGGCTTTGATAGGAAGTAACCTGGTAGCTGCATTCGAGTAGGCTATCAAGGGAGCATTCTCTGGGGAAACATATACTCTAACATCTTAACTAAATGAAGAAGCCAGTCAAACAGAGGGAACTAATATGAAACCAACAGAGCAGGAGGTCAGCACTGCATCAGCAAAGGGAGAGCCATATCAGATGAAATCAGAGAGAAAGCCAGACTAGGCACACCCTAATGTGGAGGTTTTAAACCTAGGTAAGGAGCTTAGACTTTATTGTCTGCTCTATAAAAGACTAGAAGAAGGTTTTACCTGAAGGAAGTGTCCTAAGAGATTTAAATACATGTAAGAAAGTGAGAGAAAGTCCATAGGAGAGGTTCAAGGGCAAGGAGAGGAAGAAGATCCAGAAAGATGACAGAGGTAGATAGATGATAGATAGATAGATAGATAGATAGATAGATAGATGATAGATAGAGCCAATCAGACAGCCACATATACAGAGAGATGATAGATAGGTCATAGGTGACACACAGATGATAGAAAGAAGGTAGAGTGGTGACAGAGATAGCCACAGAGACAGAAAGAGCAACAGACATGATAGATAGTAGGTAGATAGAAATATGGTATTCAATAATATCTAAATTGGCCGTGAACTGAATATCAAACTTGGGGCCAATTTTAGTTATTTTCTCAAAACAGCAAAACAGTAACAGAATCCTGCACCCAGGTCCATTTTGAAAACAAGGGCAGGTAGGATGAATTTATTGAAGATACAGTTCAAGGAGAGAAGTGGGAGGAGTTTGGTCTGTGTGAAAGCAGCCTCCACAGACTCTTTTCACCATCACTCCTCCTGCCAACTCTGCATCTCACATTCTCCTTCCTTTTGCCCCCTTTGTGCCTCTGTGCAACCTCTGCTTGACCAAGCTCACAGCTCCATGGAAACATCCCTTTCTTCTCCTTGTTCTAGAACCTTTCCTTAGAGCATTGTTTTAGTTTACATCTCATGTACCAGATCACAAACACAAAGGTTCTTCCTGGGGATCCTCTGCACTAGTGAGTGCAAAAATGGGACTGATGTGACTCAGAAAGCTTTAACTAACTAGTAACTAAGTACTGAGAAGCATGGAGGCAGGGTCTCTCCTGAACCAACTCAATAGACCCTCATGGAAGGCAGTATTCCAAGACGGCTCCAAGATTCCTGCTGCCTGTTGACTCCCCTATCCTTGGGAATGAATGGGACTAGTGATTGTGGTGGGATGCCATGCTCAGGGCTAAATTACATTATATGGCCAAGGAGAGAGGGTTTATAAATGTAATTAAGATTCCTGATCAGCTGACTCTAAGTTAATCAAAATGAACCACATTCTGGGATCTACTTCTTTAGCAATACTCAGTGGTTATGTTTCCTCTTTCCCACCCATAGCAAGTGTTGTGTTTCTACTTAAGCACCTTCTTTACTTAGGATTCTTGGTGCTCTCTACCCTCTTCATGGATGACCTATTGAAATCATTTCCTGTCTCTTCTAAGTGCTTTAGGAAATTTGGGCGGCTAGAGCATAAACTGTGTGTCTTATAAACAGCAGGACTTTACCTCTCAGTTTTAAAGGCTGGAAAAGATAAGATTTGGTAGTCAACTGAGCATTTGGTGAAGATTTACTTCCTGGTTCATAGACAGCATGTTTTCACTGCTTCCTTATATGGTAAGAAACAAGATATTCCTCTGGAATCTCTTTTATTATGGCAATCTAACTCATGAGAACTATTATGATGTCATCACCTATCAAAAACCTCCTATGCCAGCACCTTGGGGATTAGAATTTTCACATATATTTTGGGGGATCATTCAGACCACAGAAGGAAGAGTTATGAGTCATTTACTTATTTCCCAAGGCTATTCTTCTCAATCTAGATTGTTCTTATCTCTCATATTCCTCTTTTAAAATTCTGTGTATTCTTCTAAGTATTGCTGACAGACCACTTCACTTCCCCCATGAAGCATCATCTGACTTCAGTTTCAATTGTTTTTTCCAAACTCCCTTAACACTTTCTTTGTGCATCTTTAAGTTGCTTTTGCCTTGTTGGATTATTGCTTCCTATATTCAATTGGACTATACCCTCTTTGATAATAGGGGCCACGTTTTTTCACTAGCACCAAATACAGTCAATCCTCATTAAATGTGGATTCCACATTTGCAAATTTTTCCAGTTTCTAAAATATCCCTTCAGTCAAAACTCATGGAATACACATGGTCTTTCATGGATATGCATATTGCAGTATTATGGTTCAGATGTGAGATATATCCCAAAATCACATATGTAAAACAATGCAAAAAAGTTTGGAGGTGAAAAAATTGGATTAAGTGAGCCTTAACCTAATCAGTGATTTAATCACTTGATAAGGATTAACTGAGTAGTGACTGTAGGCAGGTACTGTGTCCCTGGAGGAGGTGGATCACTGGGGGTTTGCCTTTGAGTTATATGTCTTGTGAGCAGAATAGCCCCCACCCCCACCCCAGCTTCCTGATGTCATGTTCTGATCTGCTTTCCTCCACCACACCTTTCTACTACAATGCCCTGCCTCACTTCAGGCCCTGAGGAATGGAGCCAGCCTTCTATGGACTGAGATCTCTGAAGTAATGAGCCCCCAAATAAATTTTTCCTCCTCTGATTGTTCTTGTCAAGTCTTATATACACAGTGGTGAAAAAGAAGATAAAAATATGCAGAATAGCAAAATTTTTGAATTGCCTGGTGCACATGTTCTCAGTTTGGGTAGAATGAAGTAAATTTCTTCCTTTTTTTCATCACTTATGCTGTAAAAATGTTCCCAGCACTTATACTGGAAATAGACCTCATTTTTGGTCTATTAAGTGTCATTATTTTTGTATTTTTTGCATTGTGTTGGTGATTTTGCTGTTCAAAATTGCCACAATAGTACAGATGTACTGTCCAGTGTATGTACACACAGGAAACTTGTGATGCATGTTATGGAAAAAAATGTGTGTTAATCCTTATTCAGGCATGAGTATATGATGCTATGGCCATGAGTTCAATGTTAAGGAATCAGCAGAACATACTACTAAGGTGTTGTTAAGCAGAAATATATGCAAAATAAGGTAATGTATGGAGCCTTGGATAAAAATGTTTTGGCAAGAGGCTCTTAATATTTCTAATATTTCTCCTAGGAGCAATGGTTCAGTATTTGTTACTCTGTGTTTGGTGCAACTGTATAGAACATAACTATTGCAGGTAATAAGAATCAATTATAGTAAGTAAATGCCTTCATTTGCCTCCTAAGAATTCTCAAATGTGTCTTAATTTTTCATATCATTACTTCATTTTTCCACCCATTCATCCATTTCACTTTCAGTAGATAATGATTCCTTAATCTCTGTCTGACAGAAGGTATAGCAGTCATGTAAGTTCATAGGAGAAAAAGCAAATATGCCAATTAAACAAACACATCAAGGTTGCTATATGGAGAAATAATAATTATTAAACATAACTGCATATAAGATGGCAGAAGGAAAGGAAAAAGGAAGGAAAGAGTTCCTGGATTATGGGTGGACTTGACATCAGTAAAAAAAAAAAAAAAAAAAAAAAAAAAAGAATGGAAAAAATTCCAGCATGGCCAAAGGTAGCAATTTGGAAAAGGGGTAGTGGTATAGGATTAGACTAGAGAGATTACAAACACATAGCATAATTTTGTAACATGTTGTCCCATTGTCTATATCATATTAATTAAAAGCAATTGTCACCAAATGCTAGGGTTCATGTCTGTAATCCCAATGACTCAAGAGACTGAGGTAGGAAGATTGTAAGTTCAAGACCAGACTTAGCAACTTAGTGAAACCCTATTTCAAAATTGTAAGAATAAACAACAAAAAGGACTGGGGTTGTAGTTCAGTGCTAGAGTGCTCCTGGGTTCAATCTATAGGAACAAGCAAACAAAAAAGATCAGCCAAAATAGTTTAAATAATCATTAAATGATAGTTTAATAGATGAACTGAATCTTACATAAACCGCTCAAGAGGCATAATTTGAAATGCATTTGCTTAAAATCAGAAGCAGTTGCTTTGTAAGATGTATGTTCACATGCTATTAACTTAATTAGGTGTTAATTAGGAAACTTAAAATTCCTAAAAGACTAAAAATCAAAGAAAAACAAAAAATAAGTATCCCAACAACCTGGCAAAACATTAATAAAGCATTTTATGTATTAGAATAACACAATTTAAAGACTGTGTGGCCAATATGCATTAATTTTCCATCAATGAAATAAATTATTTCACTATCAATATAACTTTACAAAACACACAATTCACTAGTGGCTTACAAAATGGTAATATATATGGGCAGGCATATTATTTTATAAAACAATCATTTTCATTTAAAATTCAAGAATTGATGAGTGTTGACTCCTACTGTTCTACAAAATTGATCATGATAGACTAATCCTTTTCCTAGAATCATCACAAAATGAACTCTTGTTCATGTGAGGTTTCGAACTTTTATTTATTTAATTATATTTTTATCCCTGTGTTCATGACTTTCAGTCAGATTAACTCTCTCTCAAAGTGGATTTATCAGGCTTATTTCTAAATATGTGGTATGGTAACAATTTGCATATATACTTTGATGAGCCCTTCTGTGTCAAGATATATGAAAAGTTGTACTTCCTAGCTTGTGACCACAGTTCTTTGTGAAATTAAACTATCACCACTGATATTAAGATATTAGTAAAATATTAATAAATGCCAAAAGTTATTCACTGAGATAAGCATATATCCTACTTAAGGGGATATGTGGATGTCCTATCTATATGTATATGTCTTGAATACACACATATATACATACATATCTATATCTTTGTCTATATGTATAAAGAAAGTGTTATGGTTTGGATGTGAGGTGTCCCTCAAAAGTTCACATGTGAGAAAATGTAAGAAGGTTCAGAGGAGAAATGATTGGGTTTGGAGAGTCTCAACCTGATTAGTGAGTTAATCCCTAATGGGATTAACTGAGTGGTAACTAGAGGCAGGTAGGGTATGTCTGGAGGCATAGTTTTGAGGTATATATTTTGTGTCTGGAGAGTGGAGACTCTCTTTTTCTCTCTCTCTCTCTGCTTCCTGATCTCAGGTGAGCTGCTTCCCTCTGCCACAAAATACAACATGATGTTCAGCCTCAACTTGAGCCCCAAGGAATGAAGCAGACTTCTATGGACTAAGACCCTGAAACTGTGAACCCTTAAATGAACTTTTCCTCCTCTATAATTGTGCTGGTCAGATTCATTTAGTCACAGCAGTGAAAAACCTGACTAAAACAGAAAGAGGGGTAACAGAAGAAAGAAGGAAGGAATAGAGGGAGGGAGGCAAATGCTGTGCTTGAAGACTAGTAGCCCTTGATTTTTCCTTAGTCTTCAAGTAAATTTAACTCATGTTTCATGATTTAAACAAATATGAATACATGAAAGTATGCATGATTAAATGAGCCTTTGAATATACTTAATTTCATACTGCCTTATTTGGTGGAATATGAGGGAAAGGATAAGAGTCATCAAGATTAGTGTTTTTTATTGTGAGTTCTACAGCATATTTATTTCACAGGGAGTTAATATTGCTAGATGAGAGATAGAGAGAGTGAGAGAGAGTGAGAGAGAGAGAGAGAGAGAGAGCGCTTTTTAAAAAGAACAGAGACCAATCAGATTAACACTGAGCTGGTAGGAAAGTTTGGGCTTTACAAGATGCTGATCACACATGAAATGTAAATGAAAACAATAAGACAGAGTTAACTCTTACTTATATGACAAAAATGTAAAAGAATAATATTTATAATTGCATAGAAATAATGAATCAAGCAGAATTAAGCAGGCTCTGGTTGACACTGTATTTTTGAAATGACATATTTTATAAAAGTGCAAATTGAAAATAATCTAAAACTTTAAACATTTGGACATAAATTCCATACACTGAAATATATTAAAATGGAAAGCCTGTGACAAGATGACTGGAAGGATATTCATTGTAAACTATATTATTAAACCTCAAGAAGTACTTATGGTGCTATATGTGTGTATTTCATGAATATATTAATAAGATTGACAAGGAATTGAAGATATTAATATTAGTAATTTTGGATGCAAAAAATGACTTATTAGTGATTCTATGTTTATTTTACCTTATATAATTTAAAAATTTTCCAAAATGATCCAGTATTTTCAGATCATACATTTTTTCACTGCTTATTCCTCACATGATCATTTCTCACTTCCTTGAGTAACCACTACTTTGCTGAGAAGTGGCTGAAGCACCTGCACACTTCCCTGTTGGGGTTAAGGGTGAGCTTCCACAGGCTTTTTCAGCAGAAAAGGAAATTTATAAAGACTTCTACAAATTCAACCTTTAAAATCGGCTTCTAAGCTACATGTGGAAGGGTTCACTTAGGCATGCAATTACCCATCGCAGGTCTAATTGCCCATTTGCATGCACAATTTAGAAAGGCACAGTTGAAATTTAGTCCCAGGCTCTCCAACACTAATTTTCTCCCTTGAAATTGACATTTCAAAGAACATCAGGTGGCTAAAACTCCAGATTTGTTATTTATTTCAACAGGAAGGGATTTTTCTCCTTTCCAAGTTGAAGGTTTGTTTTAAAAAATTAAATTGAAAGATGAAAGGGAGAAGACAAGTACACAAAGGAATATGCCTCTCCTTCACCACCAGGAAGAGATTCTTGTTTGCCTTTAAAGAAGTTATAATGTGATCAGTTATCCAATTAGCAAGACTATCCCTACTTCTTCCTGGAGAAAAAACGATATTTAACCATCCTGTGGTTTTATGCCTCCAATTATAAACACCTCTATTCTCCTCAGTGAAAGAGAGGGTAATAATGCACACTTCTTAAGATGGTTTTGAGAATGAGAACTGATGATGCATGTAAACAAACATGTCCTGGACCCTCAGTATCAGTCTTCTCTCTACTCTCCTGTCTTATTTTACTGTTCTTCTCTTTCACAGGTAATGACACAGAGTTGGTTTACAAAATTACGACTAAAAGGACTAACAAGTGGTGAAACCCAGCGAGCTTTGTGTGTGTTAATTGTAGAGAGTGGAAATAGCTGCGTTTATGGATTTGATAGTTAATCTTATTGTGCTATTTAAAATAATGGTTATCATATAGCTTTATCAGTGGGAAAGAAAAAGATAAGGTCTCTACTAACTGGCAGGTATTGAAAAACTAACAATCAATTTTGCCTCAAACATCATACATTAAAAACAACTACACAACCCCAAAACTATCTAGGTCCTTGAGAGAATATTGTAGCTACACAAGGTATCTGACTGCAGCCTGCATCATGGAGAGGAAAGTGGTGGGCTGGCCAGCAGCTTTGGCCATGAAGCCAAGGAGAGTTGCTGTGGCACTGTAGCTGGCCTGTGCTACTGAACCAAAGCTCCCGGATTTCTGTGGAGTAGATCTAGGGGCACAAAGGGAGAGCTGGGGTAGATAAACTGAGAATGGTCCAAGAAGGCCAGTAGAGGCGTGAACCAACCTCAGCAGGGAGAACTGACAGCCACTCAGCCAGCCAGACCCCGTCTCTCTCCACATTTTGAGGCTTCCTGTCCAAGGCAGTCCCTGGCCGGGGGAAGAGAACTCTATCTATCTAGATCATGATTATAAATTTATGAAGGGAGGGAGGGAGGAAGGGAGGGAGGGAAGAGTTTGTTTTTACAAATACAAGAGCATATATCTACATGAGTCTGCATGCTCATGTGGGCCATGGTAGGGCGAAATTTTAAAAATGAAGGAAATTATTCTCGTGCCTTCTTTTCAGATGCTTCTGTCTTGCTGCTTTTATCTTTTTTTCTTACCCCTATGAAGTCCCAGAGTCATTGGGCCTCATGGTACATTTTAAATCCCAAACTCCCTTCATAAGAAGTCCTTATAATCTGATATTAGTGAAAGAAGTATCATCAGATTTCCAAAGAGGAATCCTGCTTTCCACCCCACCACCTGAGTATAATGCTCTTTCGGTTTCCATTACTCAGCCTGGGGGATAAGGAATACAAACCGCCACTGCATACCTTACCTACACACAGATGTTGATACTGCAGTTTTGACAAGGACCTTCTGCTGAAGTTATTGAATAGCTCCCAATTTAACTCCAAACATTTGGTATAGGTTGTGATGGCAGATGAACTAGTGACAAACCAATTAATAAGTGAAGGGTAGTGAACACAATACCTGTCTTGAAGGAATTAAAAAATAAATGGATAACATGTGGTATTGCTATAGGCTCAGAGATCAATAAGTATCTTTTGAAATCTTCCAGTGATATTATCTTTGGATGTGATCAGTATCACTACATGTGTTCCTCCTGTCCTATCAACATTAAAAAGTGGATATGTGCTCTTGTTCTCAGGAAGATGGCAGACGTGTGAACAAAATTGTAGGGAAAGAAGGAGGCCAGATGTGGGCAGAAACATTATGTCAGAATATCACCACACTTTCAAACCTATCTGAAGGGCCCTCTGGCTGAGATGTGGAGGTAGTCCTTCCTTAAATATGGGAGACTACATGTCTTTCTGTAATCCTTCCTTTTCAACCTGACATCAGCCTCCCTTCCTTGCCTCTCCCTTCCTTGATTTATGAACATTGAATGACCTCTGAGCCTTGATATCATCCTTACTTGAATTCAACTTTCTTTCCAAGTTTATCCCTTTCAGTGATTACCAATGTCATCTCTATAGGCACTGGATGGAGATCCTGATCTCCCCTGCCCACCATCGTTTTCTTTCTCCATTTATGATCTTACAACCAAGCTCCAGTTCTATTCTGGTCCCATTTGTTCAACAGGCTCCCTGATTTCTAAAAACTATTTCAAATTTATCACAAATATTTCTTTTGAGTCCCTACCTCTGGTGCCCCTGCTACGAATTTCTTTCCCTGCATATTTTCATTTCATGAAAGGGTACAACCTTCTACTTATTTGCTTAAATCAAATACTTAAGCATTATCTTTAACTTTTCTTTTTCTTCCTTTTTCCCTTATCTAATCCAGTAGCCAATTCTGCCCAGTTCAAAACATATTGCATATTCATCCACTTCTCTTTATTTTGACTTTTCTCTAACCACTCTACATATAGCCTCCATCTTTCTCCTGGCCTACTGTGCATTTGTCTAACAATTTTACTCCACCCTTCCTGCCCACTTAAAATCTAGCAAGAAAAACTTTAAAATATAAATCATAAAATCTCCCCACTTATGACATTTTGATACAAATATGAATGCAGCCTACTGGACATTGTGTAGAATACAATTTGTGTTTGTAACAAAACCAAATTCCTTAAGATGTTGGTAAGACCCTACATTATGAGGACCTTATTTATAGTTCTCATGTCATCACCTACCATGCTCCTTCCAACTCAATATCCTTTGGGCATGTGATTTTCATTTCATCCCTGCTTTAGCAACTGTTGTTTCTGCTTAAAATGACATTCCCACTCCTAATGTCTGATAATAGTTCCTCCTGTCTGTCATTCAGGCTCAACTAAAATGCTGTGTTTTTCATAGGATCCTGCTACTGTAATCATACAAGCACTGATCCTCCTTTCCTCAGTGTAGTTATCACTCTCTGAAATTACTTTGCTCATTTATCTGAAATCACTTGCTTGTTTTCTGCATGCCCTGCCACAATGGAAGCTTCTCCAATATGCTTGTCCTACAGTACTCACAAGAATATAGGAAATAATGTTCCCTATATTATGGCCCCAACACACTAGTTTATCCAGTGAACTGAGGTGAACTGCTATAGAAGCTCCACTTCCTGCCAGGGGCTTAATAAGAGTCAGAGGCATCAGTTTAGAGATACTCAGTATTTGCCAACTCTCAACACTACTATGAGGTAGACAGCACTTTTAGATGAAGAAACTGAGGAACAGAACTTTCAAGAAATTGCCCAAGGTCATGTACCTATTTTTCAGTTGAGCTGGGCTGTGAACCAGACCAGTAGCCTTCAGAGTCAGTACTCCTAACCCCCATGCATCCTGAAGGCCGGACATACCTTCTTTAGATCCATTCCTAAGAACTTCTCTCTGATCATATGACCTGAGGAGGCAGCGAGTCAGTCAATATTGGACATAGGCAAGTGGCAGAGACATGAAGCAGCAGCATCTCTGAGAGACATTTTATATAGAAGACACAGTCGAGCAAAAACCAAAACACTAATGATAACAACAAGCGCCAGAAGATCAGACAGTTCACTGGCAACTCACAGAAGCAGAGAAGCAGATCATCACCTTTGCTGAAGCGGCCACAACAAAGGCCCTAACCAGTTGCTTCCTGGGATCCAAAATGACAGCTTAAGTTTCAATAAGGTGCCTGTAGGATATTTCAATGTGCCTGTGGGACATTTTGCAGCCTGGTGATATTTCCATTTTTATTGCTGTTTATTATTGTTGTTTTATTTGTTTATCTCTGTAATGAAACCAGAATATTTGAGGTGACCTGTTTGAACTCTCTTCCCTGAAAATAAAATTAACCTGGTAAAGCCAGAGGTATTTCCTTACATGTCCTATTCAAAGAGCTCTTTCTACTTTCCATTAGTTGTCAATTAATTCTGCCAAGGTATTGCTTATTAACTACAGTCTGGCTTTCCATGCTTTACAGCTATGCTTTCTCCTAGGAAGTGCTCTCTGGAACTTGAAGGAGAATAAGTGGGCATAAGCAAGAACGAGTAGCCTTGGGATTTTAGGGGCTTAGGTTCAGTGATCACTGCAAGAGAGAAGGGTTTTAAGTCTTGCTTCTTACCTTATAAATCCATATGACTTTTGCATTACTTCTTAATATGACTATGCTTGCTTTAATATAAAAATGTTTATTCTGTGGTTTTGAAGGACAACATACCAGTATGTGCATTATTTTAAATGGCAAAGAATTGAGGTTGACTGAGCACAGTGGCACACACCTATACACCCAAATCTTCCTCATGTCGGCTTAGGACCTGATTTCCTTAACAAGACTCCTAAAGCATAACAAAATAAATTCAAGAATCAAAAAATGGAATGGATTCAGACTAAAAAGCATCTTCTTAGCAAAGGAAACAGCAACGTGTAGAAAGAAAATCTTTACCACGCACACATCAGATAGAGCACTATAAGTGTTGGCAAGGATGTGGGGGAAATGTACACTCATACGTTGCTGGTGGGATTGCAAATTAGTGCAAGCACTCTGGAAAGCAGGATGGAGATTCTTTAGAAAACTTTAAGTGGAACCACAATTTTACCTAGCTATCTCACTCCTCGGTCTATACCCAAAACACTTAAAACCTGCATACTACAGTGATGTAGCCACATCAAAGTTTATAGCAGCTGAATTCACAATAGCTAAGCTATGGAACCAACCTGGATGCCCTTTGATAGATGAACAGATCAAGAAGCTGTAGTATATATACAACATGGAATATTACTCAGCCTTAAAGGAAAAAATAAAATTATGGCAGTTTTAGGTAAATGAATGGAGTTGGAGAAGATCATACTGAGTGAAATAAACCAATCCCAAAAAACAAAGGCAAATGTTTTTTCTGATGTGTGAATTCTGATCCATAATGGGAGGGGAAAGAATGGAGGAAGTTTGGGTTGGGCACAGGGGAGTAAGGAAAAGGAAGAGGGTGGGGGGTGGGAAAGATGGGGGAAAGAGATTGACATCATTACCCTAGGTACTTCTATGATCAAATGAATGGTATGACTCTGTACAACCAAAGAAATGAATAGTTGTGCTCCATTTGTGTAAAATGAATCAAAATGCATTCTGCTGTAATGTTTAACTAATTAAAACAAATAAAAAGAAAAAAGAAAAGCTTTAAAAAAACTACATACATTATATTGCCACTTGTATTTTTTAATTACATGAAGTCGAAAGTAAAAACTTCCCCCATCCTTCTCACCAACCACAAACTTTAGAAATAAACCATTGTTTTGATGCATAAACTGTCAGTTTTGATTACTTAAGCAAAAATTACAGTTATTTTATATAAAATAACTACACATGTTACAGAGTTATTTTATATAAAATATAAAGACTTAATTTTATATATAGATATTTTTAAACAGAATTTTTCATCTATATAGTTCCAAATTGGTATTTTACAACAAACATCTCATACATGCTTTGAATTTAGTCCAATACATGTGTTTCATATTCTGTAGTGAATGTAGTACTATTCCAATGAATGAACATAACCCACATTATCTAGCTCTTTGTTGTCTGAATGGTTTTTAAGGTTCACACTGTTTTCAACATTACCACAATTCTTCAATGGCTCCCTTGCCCATCTACATTTATAAGTCTAATTTATTATTATGGGAGATCCCAAAAGATAAGAATTGGCATTTCAATTTTTAACGGTTCAAATTGCCCTCTAATATATTTTGACCAATATGTGTTTTCACTAATATCATCTGAGGGTATTCATTTCCAGATCCCCTATTAGCATTGATATTATCAATTTTGAAAACTTTCTGTAGATTTTGAGTTTGAGTTTGTTTTCCTTGTGGTACTGGGGATTGAACCCAGGGGCACTCTAGCACTGAGTTACAACGCCAGTCTTTTCATTTAAATTTTGAGATAGGGTCTTGCCAAGTTGTTGAGGTTGGTCTTGAACTTGCAATCCTCTTGCATCACCCTCCTGAGTTGCTGGGATTACAGGTGTGCCCCACTATGCCTGATCTTTCGATAGATTTAATAAATAAATATACATGTTTCATTATTTTTAAAAATTAAGTTGATTTTTAACTAATAGATTAAAACATCAAATATGTACATATATATGGGATACCATGTGACGTTTTTATACATGAATATATTGTATAATATTTAAAGCAGGGTAAACATATCTCCTCAAACATTTATCAGTTCTTTTTGCTAAAAACATTCATATTTCCTTCTTCCAGTTTTCTGAGACAGTATATTGTTATATACAGCCACTCTATTGTTCAATAGCACTCCAGGAATTCTTACTCCTAACTCTTACTTAGTACCTGTTGACTAACCCTCCATATTGCTCCTTACCACCTACTCTCCCAAGTCTCTGGGTAACCACCACTTCTACTCTAAACCTCTGTGGGATCAACCTTTGTATATTCTGTATATAAGTGAGATTATACAATACTTATCTTCATCATGGTTTAATCCTGTTTCTCTAGCTTTTGCCCTGAATTTCATAATCATTTTATGTCATGTGTCTATTTTTTTCTTTTTTCAATGGCTTATTTGTATCTGTTGCCCATTGCTCCATTTGATTGTGTACCTGTCTTCAACTTCAATCTGTTTCACATGCTCCATTTTCTCAGCTTGTCACTTTAATTCTATGCATAGGTGCTTAGCCACCTAAGTGTTTCATATTTAAGTTTTCTTATTAATAGACGATTATTTAAATGTGTTGCTATCATGCTTTGTCATGATAAAACAGGATAATCTATGATAATCAATAGAACTTGTTTAGTGTTATTTTCTGGACAATTACACACAAATATGATTATGGAATGCTCCTTATTCCTTTGTTCCTTTGGTTCACACAACTTTGTTGATGCTGGAATCAATGCAAAGATCTGAAATTCCCAATTCCTTCATAGCAAATTTCCAGATCTCTTTGAGTGCCCAAGGTGCAAGCATCTTTCTTTTTTTTTTCCTCTCCCCCCCCCCCTCCACCCCTTTTTCTTTTTTTTTTTTTTGGTTCCAGGGATTCACCCCGGAGGGCTTTATCATTGAGCTAAATCCCAAGCCCTTTTTTCATTTTTTACTTTGAGACAAGATCTCACTAAGTTGATTAAGGCCCTGCTAAGTTGCTGAGGCTGGTCTTGAACTTTTAATTCTCTTGCCTCAGCCTCCAGAGTAGCTGGAATTACAGGCATGTGCCACCACACCCAGCTGGTACACACTTCTTGAAGTCCACTGCCTGAATGCACTTGTGAATATTGATGGTTTATGCTCAGGTCATCACCTCATTGGTGGTAGAATGGTGCTTCTCACCACTCTTCTTTGAAGGAGTCATTCTGCCCCGCCCAAGTTGGGGAAAACGAGATGGCAGTTTTTACTATAATATTATTATTTATTTGTGTGTAGTTAGGCTGATTTCGAAATTGTATGTTTTGCTAGAAAATCATCTACTATATGCAGTTCAAATTTATTTGTATAACAGACCCAGACATCAGGCTCAGGACAGTGCAGAGGCCTGAGACATCTACACCTGGTACATCCACCCTGAGTGCTCCTGTGGGGTTTCGGTGGGGGGGTGGGCAGCTGGCACAGCCCAGAAGTGGTAAGCAGGCACAGCGGACACTTGAGTTTCCCACTCCGGGAGGCTCACCTTTGTGTTCCATCAAGCCAAGTCCCTCGAGACTTCCAGGTCTGGGAGATATAGGCACAGAGACACACATCAGGCTCAGCCCAGTGCAGACACCTAAGACTTCTGCACCTGCTACCTCGGCACTGAGTGCTCCCATGGGATTTCTGAAGGGGTTGGGGGGCAGCCACCAAGAAGACCAGCCCAGAGGCCCAGACATACCCTTGACAGGCCCCAGACTGTGATCTAGTGTTACTGAAGACTAGAAGGTGAGGTATTGGGAACTTGCAGGGATGCCACAAGTCTACAGGGGGAAAGTTTTAAAATCTCAGATTCTCATGGATAGAATGGAAGATACATGAGCAACATGAGAAAACAGGGGAAGAAAGTATCTCAAACCAATCTAGATGCTACATCAAAAGAATCCAAAGATAGCAGGGCAAAAGAAATGTCAGAAAGGGAGTTCAGAGTGTACATAATTAAAATGATCAGAGAAGCAAACAATATGATGAGAGAGCAAATTCAGGAATTGAATGATTGCACCAATCAACAGTTAAAAGGACAGTTACAGGAAGCTAAAGATCATTTCAATAAAGAGATAGAGATTCTGGAAAAACAAACAAACAAACAAACAAACAAACAAACAGGACTCCTGGAAATGAAGGAAACAATAAACCGAATGAAAACTCAATAGACAGCAGAACCAACCAGCTAGATCACCTGGAAGATAGAACCTCAGACATTGAAGACAAAATATTTAATCTTGAAAACAAAGTTGACCAAACAGAGAAGATGGTAAGAAGTCACAAACAAAGCCTACAAGAATTATAGGATATCATGAAAAGACCAAATTTGAGAGATATTGGGATTGAGGATGGAACAGAGATGCAAACCAAAGGAGTGAATAATCTATTCAATGAAATAATATCAGAAAATTTCCCACATCTGAAGAATAAAATGGAAAATCAAATACAAGAGACTTACAGGACAACAAACGTACAAAACTACAATAGATCAACACCAAGGCACATTATAATG
>JAJEJO010000964.1:460780-592993 GCA_020662805.1 Glaucomys volans
GTATATTTATACAAATAAAATTATTTTTTCGTTTTGCTTAATTTCCCTTGTATCTGTAGTTATATCCCCAAATTGGCATTCCTACTATTAACATTGATGTGGATGTGTCCCACATCAATGATTTTAAGTCCTTTGGGCAAAAACCAAGGAGTGGGATTGCTGGGTCATATGGTGGTTCCATGTCAAGCAGTTTCCATATTGCCTTCCATAATGGGTGTACCATATTGTATTTCCACCAGCAATGTACAGTATACCATTTCCCCCCATCCTAGCCAAAACTTATTATTGCTTGTATTCTTGATAATTTCCATTCTGATTGGAGTGAGATGAAATCTTAGAGTAGTTGTGATTTGCATTTCTCTAATTGCTAGAAATGTTGAACATTTTGTCACAGATTTGTTGACCCACTGATTGTATATCTTCTGTGAAGTGTCTGTTTATTTCCTTAGCCCATTTATGGATTGGGTTATTTGTTTCTTTGGTGTTAAGTTTTTTTAATTCTTTATATATAGGTGCCCTTCAACAAATGAATGGATAAAGAAAAAATGTGGTATATATATATAGATAGATAGATAGAGAGAGAGAGAGAGAGAGAGATTGATATATAGATATATATAGATACATAGATATGTACATTTTGGTCTATGTGAAGATATGGTGTGTGTGTGTATATATATACATATATACACACACATTATATATATATACACATACACAATGGAATATTACTCAGCTTTAAAGAAGATTGAAATTATGCCCTTTGCATAAATGGATTGAGTTGGAGAATATTGTGCTAAGAGAAACAAGCCAAATCCCCCAAAACCAAAGACCGAATGTTTTGTCTGATAAGCGGATGCTAATTCACAATAGGGGGTGGGCCCTAGGGAAGAACAGAGTTACTTTATATTAGGTAGAGGGGAGTGAAGGAAGGGGAAGGGACAGGGGGTAGGAAGGATGGAGTGAAACAGACATTATTACCTCATGTACATATATGAGTGCATGATGGATGTGATCCTACAATATGTATAATCAGAAAAATGTGAAATTACACTCCATTTCTGTATGATTTATCAAAATGTATAAATTCATTCTACTGTCACATACAACTAATTAGAAGAAATAAAAATAAAAATCCATTTACAATAAATTAAAAAATTAATAAACTCTTGTTTAAGAAGAAAATTTGCATTCCTAATATAGTGTGTTTTTGACTTTTAAAATTTTCTTAGGCTTGTTAAGTGCTCATATTTTATTGCTTTTAATAGAAAAATTTTATTTTTATTAGTCCTATTTTAATTTTAGTTTGTAAAATATCGCTTTATTATTATATTAATCCTTTTCCTTTTGTATTTTTATATTGCTTTTTAGTTTCTGAAGTTAATTTTAGCTTACTTATTTTAAGAATTTTAAGGCATTTAAACTATACATTTAGGAGAGTAGAATAAGAGTTGCATCCCAGTATCTTCTAAACCATCTTTCTCATTTCTATGATTTCTAATTTGTATTTTTTTATTTCCCTTTTGAAGTATGTGTTTATCAGCAGCAGTGAACACTTGAGTCCAGTTTGAAAATGAGATTTCTAGGCATACCTACAAAACCAGTAAAGGCCATTTTAGTACATTCTCCTTTTCCTTTATACATGAGGACATGAGCAGAATTGGGAGGAGGAGCCTTGATTGCAGAATAGAAGGGAAAAAGAAGGAAGACCAGCCCCTCCCTCAGACCTGGGCCTGCAGCCCACTGAAGGAGCACCATTCTGAAGAGGGGACTTGCCCAGAGGAGCTGAAGGAGCTGTTTCCCAAAGGCATCTCAACATGGTAGCACAAACAAATGCAATTTTTGAAACTCGGGAGAAAGTAGAACATTGAAGGTGGAGGAGGTCCACTCTCTTATGTGCTGAACACAATGATGATTAAATGTATTCAGAATTCTAAGAAACCTCTGAAACTCTCCTTCATTTCACATAGTTTTAAGCACGTGCCTGATGCTGAGATGCTGGGCCATGAAGTGCTGAGGCACAGTGTTGACACTGTCATTGGCTCTCTGCTCAGCCTGGGGACTTACTCAGTCACACTGCATATTGGTAGCAGAGGGCAACAGCAGGTGACTGTGGTAATGATGAAGGCAGCTCTCCCTGCAAGTGGTCTCAGTAGAAAACCACCGAGACAGAGGACAGAGGAGAACATGATAGGACTGTCATCAGCACATACGAAACTTCTTACCACAACTCTCATAAATACTGGGGTGAAATTTTAAAGGGATTTGCTAAGATTCTACATCCCTAGAGTAGTATCTAGAGTTACATGGCTTAATACAATTTGTGTGTCACCAAATTGTGTTTCCAAAGACCAAAGAGGTCATTGCATATGTGTTTGCTTACCATTGACATTCATGCAACCATTGGGAGAGGGTAATGATTTTATTTTTGTTACTGTCCAATATTGACTTACTCCCTGTTTTCTTCAATAAAAGGACTAGATCTGCCCTAAAAACACATGGACCAGAATACTGTGTTCTTGGAACTGTACACATGCATCTCATTTATTCAGTGACACAGCTCTGTGTAGTAACTATCACCCCACTTCTACAGGAAGAAGGGGAGGCTGAAGGAGACTGAATCTCTGACTAAAATCACACACATGACAGAGAGGTCTTCCAGGAAATAGCATGTGTTCAGCCTGTGTCTGCTGAAACAAGGATTGTGTAAGCAGCAGCTTTATTACTCATTCTATTGCAACAATTTAAATTGGGGTCAGGTGAGTGACAACCACTGAGCAATAAGAAAATGTAATTACTGCCAATTTCAGAGTAGCCAACAATAAAATATTGAAAAAAAAAAAACCTCACTTCTCACCACAGATGGGTTTGTAGAGGCATGAAAAGAAATTATGCTATTACCTGAAATGAAGTACTACAGTGGGCCCAAGTAAATATGGGAGAAGTATTAGTTTTATTAAAATTGTTCATTAGAGTTAATCATTATTTATTTAAACATATGCTTTGATCATCTCCACATTACCAAATACTATGCTTAAAGAGAATGAGAGGGGGAAAATGTGCTCTTTAAATGGAATTTAGAGTTAATGAATGTACATGAGATTTGCACATGGGAAGAAGGGAATATCTGCCATGTAGTAGTGTGTGGTTAGATATACTGGAGTATACTGCCCTCATCACAGGGTCAGAGGGGAAGCTTCTCGCTCTTATATTTCATCTTCAGGCTCAGTTTTCTCATCAGTGAAATGAAAGGAGTGGGTGGTCTAGGTGGCTAACATGTCCAATACCAAGTACATAAACTTTATAAATTCTTTAGGAAAGATTAGTTCTTGCTGGATTAGGAAAAAAGAAAAAAAAAAAGCACTGAACAGCAGGTATTGCATTTCAACTTAATCACAAATGATTTGGAACCATCAAATAAATAAAGGGGGAAAAAGTCAGATTTTAGAACAAAATATTTACTATCAGAGCAAATCACATTTCTGGTTTAGCTACAAAATATTTTTTGGTCCTCGGTATATGTGGACTGTTTCAGAACATAACAATTAAGAAAATGGAAGATTTCAGCAATAATGTCTTAGAGACTTTTAAGTTATCTATTGGAAAAGGTATATGTTCTCAATTTCTAAAATTTGTGTCTTTATGGTTATTTGAAAATTGTCTGCATACCAGCATACACTCTTTTAAATTTAATAGCAAACTCTGTTCTGTAATTTGCCCATGTTTCAACACATTTCCTCACATCCTATAAAACTGATGTATCGTGTATAACAGTTCTATTTATATTGAAATCATACCATTATCAATCTTTATCTTGCACACATTTTGACAAATATATCTTGATTGTCTCCCTTAACACTGAAATTTTCTCATGGAAATTAAAAAAAAGAAATCAATCACCTTGGCATTAAACAGTTGGTTGACTGAATTGTTGAACATTCATCCAGATGTTAACAGTAATCAGCCAAACCTCTGTGTGTGTGTATGTGTGTGTGTGTGTGTGTGCATGTGTGTGGTGCTGGTGTATAGTGCCCTTATGTCTTTAGATACTTTCTGTGGACATGCAGATCTTGAAATTGCCATAGTTTTATCTGTCGATTAAATTTAAATCACTACTAATAGTGCCACCTTGTGTCTGAAATTTGAATCAAGTTGAGTATGTTTTCAGAATTTTCAAGCTAAAAATGAGTACATGAATTAATCTCCTCTGACCTCTTTTTGGAATTAAGCAGTTGACATTCTTGGAAGGCAAGTGAATTGTCTAAAGTCACTCAGTCCAGTGAGTGGTGTCACTGGGACTAAAAATCCAACATTCACGACTTAGGGTTTGTTTCTTTTAAAATATGACACATTATTTAAAGAACTCACTTTTAATGACAAAAGCAATCAGCTTTAGTTTTGTGAAATCAAGTGATAGACATAATGCTAATTCAGCTCTAATTTACTGTTGTAGTTGGATTCAGTTTTGATATTTAAGTACCATAAAATTCTTATATTAATGAATAGGAATAATGTAGGCTCTTATTATTAGTGGGTGTAAGGGACAATGAACTAAAAGTGTATTATTTATTGAATTGTTTTTTAAGCCCATTAATATATGTCACCCAAGATATCATCTTCCATATCATCTAAATTTGTTTCATCAGAGGCATGAACTGCATTGGTTATCAGAAGTATGGTTAATTTGTTGTTTCTTTTTTGCAGTGCTAGGCAAGAACTCTACCACTGAGCCACATTCCCAGGCTCCAGCAGTAATTTTTAACAGAGGACTGAAAGTGCATGGCAGAACAATAGTCCTGTAATGAACAATGCAAATAGTCATGATAAAGTCATTACACAGATTCAGAAAACTATCTTATCATGAACTTCCACATAATCTTCATAAATCCAGCCCTCCTTCATGAGACTTTATATCAGACATTTCAATTAACAAAGATGTGTTGAGCACAGCACTGAGATGGTCATAATAAAAATGTTGAAAAGAGTGAATGAGAATACATAAGCATTCTTTAGGAAATTGTCAAAATTAAAATTAAGGATGATATGCTAATACCAAATTAAACATTCAAATAAGTCCTGTTTTTCTAGTGGCAGAGAAATTAGTAGTAAGCACTGGAAATGATGGGAAGTAGAAGAAAAGGAATCAGTAGTTCTTACAATTTGTGGTATTCTAGGAGAATCACAAATGCTCTGGTCAAGTAAACTGGTCTTTCTCCTTTGCCTGACATTCTATTGATATGGAATTCGGTCCCTAACAACAATTCATATATATATGTATATATATGTCTGTGTGTGTGTGTGTGTGTGAGAGAGAGAGAGTGAGAAAATTGGTCACCATATAATAAAGCAAAATCTCTGTCATTACATACATTTCTATATTTTTAGATTAATAAATTCATCTCATTTGACATTTATTTATTTAGTAAAGATCTAAAGATCTTAAACAATGACCTGTGTTTTCTGGTCATTATATCCAAACAAGCTCAATTAAAGACAAGAGGATTCTCTCTTAAATTTTACAAGATTTCCAAATGCATGCATTTGGACAATATAAATTATCCAAGAGAAGCAAAAAAGCAAAGCACAAACTAGGAACAATATCCCTTAGGTGATCACAACATAAAAACATGATCATACCTTCTGAATAGAAATTTTGTCTATGGAGGGAAGAGGAGGAAGAAGGAAAGAAGGATAGGAAGAATTCTGTCTAAGCCTTTTTTATTTCAATGCTTTAAAATATGTTTTGTTTGGTTACTTCAACAGAAATGGCAACATTAAGATAAGATGCCTCATACAGAGCTTTAAAAAATATGGAGCCGGAAAACAAAACATGGCTAATGTAGAAAAGAAGAAAAGCATAAAGAAGAGGAGCATTCTGAAAGCTAGAGCTAGGTTTATAGCATGCCAGCTAAAACAACTGTTGAACTCAAAGGAAAATAATTAAGTAGTAAAAATATATCCACATTAAATGTGCAATGAGTTATAGATCATGTAAATTAAAAAATCTCAGTAGTTGTTTTTGCTTCTCTCAGCTGCCTAATTAGAGAGGTGACCAAAGTACCAATTTTCAATAGGGGAAAAAAAAAGTTCACCTAAATGCTAGTGAAGCAGAGAATTTAACTGACTTCTTTCCAAGTACTGGTCTCTATCAGGTGAGAATTTTATGAATTGTGAAAGATTTGGCTTTCTGAAGGTTGCAAAATTTCCCATAGTGACTGTTAAGACATCATTGCAGAACACTGCAGTTTTGAAGAAACCACAGCTCACAGTGTTTCAGATGAAATATAAATATGATCTACAAACGTGACATCTTCTGGGATAAAGAATAAAATAAAGGCTATGTCAAGAACCAAAGGAATTAGTTTAATGCTATCTCAGCACTGCTAACTAACTCCTGGCATTTATGAAATATTAAGTGAAGGATTTATCTACTGACCTGAAATGGAAATGAGAAAGCTATGTATTGAGTAGAACTAAAATATTTGTCCCAGCTTAGAGACTTAATAAATTACCTTGCTTAAGAAATAGACCTCAAATCAGTTTTCCAAAATTTGAAAAGCCTTCATCCCAGAAATATAAAGTAGATAAAGAGAACAGAAGTGTTTGGGTTTCTCAACATAGCATGTCCAGTGGGGCCAGGACAGGAAAGAACAGTTGCACAGGTTGTATTGTCATCAGTCCAAGATGAACCATGAATTTGCTCAAATGTGTGGGTGGTCAAGGTTGTGCATGTTTGCACCCATCCCCACACTGCTCTGATTGGCTTTACAAATCACAGCAAGGTGGAACTATAAGCCTATATAGGCATCAATTTTGTTTTATTTTTAAGAAACCAAATTATCTTAGCATCATTTGTGGACATTGGCATTGGAGAAATATGGTCAAAACCTCATGTTAAGTTACAGATAGTAGCTTAGACAGTTAACTGGTGCATCTTTCCATTGAATAACAGTGGAAAAATGTTTAGGATGACCAATATAGTCAATGGAGGATATGTTTTTGTTCCAATTTGTATAAAATTGTGAAACATAGTTCTTTTCTTACTTTAGTTTGTCTCTTTTATTATACCTGAAATATGTATTTATTTCACTGAGATTATTATTTTTAAAAAGTCAGAAAAAAAGACAAGAACTATGAAATTTTAGGATGAACTTATATGAAGAATGATAAAACATTTTTTTGTGAATCAAAAGTCAGAGCTGTGGACCCTGAATTGCTTACAATGTTGGCCAATTAGCAAGAGAATGAAGTATTAAATATTAATTTATATCATCCACATATTTAATCTCTTAGAAACACATGTATTTTGGACCAGGTAGGAACAAAGCACCATGCACTAACAAAGAATGGAAGGAAAATGGAAGGGGAAGAGAAAGAAATATACAGAAGTGAGGAAAAGAGGTTCAGATATGGTGTTCCCCAAAAACTCACATGTGAGACAATGCAAGAAAGTTTGGAGGAGAAATGATTGGGTTATAGCCTTAACAGAATCAGCTATTTAATCCCTGATGGGATTAACTGAGTGGTAACTGGAGGTGGGGTATAGCTGGAGGAAGTGGTTCATTGGGGACATGGCCATGGGGTATGTATTTGTATCTGGAGAGTGGAGTTTCTCTCTGCTTTCTGATCACCATGTGAGCTGCTTCCCTCTGCCACACTCTTCCACCATGATGTCCCACCTGAATTCCAGCTCCAAGGAATAGAGCCAGCCTTCTATGGTCTAAGACCTCTGAAACCATGAGCCCTCAAATAATGTTTTCCTCCCCTAAAATTGTTCTCAGTGGAAAGTTAACTAAAACAAGGTGAAACAGTATTTAGATGTATAATAAATCATACAATTCAGTTTTTAATTTGTTTCATCATGCCGGATGTGGACAACTATAAAATTTAAATATAATCTACACATGATTTTATAATAAGAAGAACATAATTATGTTATAATGCACTGATACATATTGAAGTTCTACAGTTCCCAACTGATTTCAATGCACCTGTGTCAATTTCACTGAAACATTTGAAGAATTGAAAACTTGAGTCTTAATGGATTAAATCTCATAATTGTATTTTGTCCTCTCCCCATATAATACTATTTATTTTCATTGAAACTATTTATAAAATAGGCAGAAGAATATCTTTAAGAAGATTAAATTTTGAAACTTGGAGAAAAGAGTAGCAGAGTTACTGTCATATACACTGCACATGTTGGATAATCTAATAATCTTAGCAACGCTTTACTCTATAGCACCCTGGAAAACAGAAGGTGAAAATAAAACTCACAGCAGTGTGAAAGTGACAGCAGAGAGTTTGGGAAAGACCAATGCTGGTAAGAAGCTGACTGAAGTTTTAATGCGCAATGATATAAGACTTTAGAGTTCAATATCCACAGGCTCCTCTGGTAGGTGTGGCTTGCTATAGTGTTGGAAATAACATCAGTTTCCATTAAACTCTATATGAAGCTTGAACTATAAGACGTGCATGAAGCACGAAAATCAAAATGACAATATTAGTTGTACCAGGATGGTGATATATGTTTATTTTATTGTCTATCATTTCTTTCTTTTAATTATTCTGCACTACCTTAATCAAAAAATCTATGCCACAGAGTAAGTGGTTAGCTATAAAAAGGTATGATTATCTGTGTGTATGTATGTGTATGCAAATGTACACATATGTAACTAAGTTTTCTTGGGGTTTCTTGGAATTTGTATAAATAAAATAATTCAAAGAACTTTCTATCAGAAATAGTTAAGCCAGGCATGGTGCTGCACACCTGTACTCCCAGCAGCTGGGCTAAGGCAGGAGGATTGAAAGTTCAAAGCCAACCTCAGCAACTTAGCAAGACCCTAAGCAACTTAATGAGATCCTTTCTCAAAACAAAATATAAAAGAGGGCGTTGGGGAGGTAGCTCAGTAGGTAAGTGCCCCTTGTTTCAATTCCTGTTACCCAAAACAAACAAATTAATTAATTAAAACAGTTAAAATATTTAATACAATATTGGCCTTTGAATACTTTTTGACAGTAGGACTTGCTGTGTATAATGTCATAGAAAGGTTGCCCTTTGCTGTTTCTTATTTATTTACATTTTAATTTGCAGAAATATATTATTTACAGAATACGCACAGAGGAAGGCAGCTACATGAATATGGCTCATGCTGAGTGAGTGTATTGGAAAGGCAGAAAATGAAGCCTGAGGGGTAAGGAGTTTGCTCTTAATCTTGTGTGTGATGTGGAAACATTGATGTATTTTACCCAGAGGCATAATGTGATTATATTTGCATTTTTAAAAGATTTTCCTCACTTAACATCCTGATTCTTGCTCAATTCTGCCTAGAGGGTGTGTTTGCAGGATTGGCCTTCCCCATGTCTTGGGAACTTGGCTTCCAGGAGAGGCTGACATGGCCCCACCTCAGGCTGAACTGCCTATGTGCTACTGTCCCTGAGAGCTGGAGTTACAGGAACGCGCCCACAGAAGCATGGTTGACTCCTGAAGGAGCAGACCAGAAGGGTTACTGGGTGGCTCCTTTGATTAGGTAGTTGAAGGACAAAGATAGTTGGGGGAGTATGTGGGGTGGGGACAACAGGGCAGATGTGAGTGTCTAAGAGGTAAACTGGCCACCCTAACAATATCCATTTACATGACTTCCTCCACCAAAATGGAAGCATGATTTATGTAAAATGGCAGCATGATTTACATAAAAAAATTTATTTTCCTAAGATTTTAAACTTCTTGTGTATAAACCTGCGTTTTAATCTTTGGGGTCTATCTCTCTGGTTAGACTATGGATGTTTATGGTTTTGTTTCAGTTGCATGGATAGATTATATTGCTAAAATAACTGAAATAATGGGAATGAGCAACATAAAACTCTTGGTTTACTATTAAATATTTGTCTCGGGAAAATACAAATGTAAAATTTTGAACATGCATTTTTACAAGTTACCTAGGATGACTGAGTCAGTAATTTGACCAAGTCAAAAATTTCATAGAACCATGAAGTTTTGAGACAGATAATTTAGATATCCAATATACTTTGGAGTTTAATTTACCTGGTAAATTACAATGAACAGAAATTACTTGCCAAACTGTCACTTAAATTTTTATAATAGGTATTAACTAAATTTCTTTTGTATGTCTGATTTCAGATTAGAGAAGAAATGTCCATGTGTCAGTCATTATGAATTTCTTCTATTTATAATTTTGTATTTTTGAAAGCGCTGCAATATCCATTTTCTCATGATACTCTTAAATTCTTTCTACAACCAAATGAATTTGGTATCATTGTTCTCCAGTCTCCATCCATGTACTGATGGCAAGCTGAGAAGCTGGCAATGTAAATGCATTCTTATAGGGACCTGGTGACATTCTGTTGTCTGATTAGGTAAGCATATCCCTAACATTAGGAATCCCATTTTAAGAATTCGGTAACAAGTTGTTATATTTTTTTCCTTAAAAGGAACCATATTTTCAGGGATCTTTATACCCTGTTTTCTTTAAAATTATCACATATTGTTAAGAAAATGCTGTATCTTTTATGCTTGTAAACTTTCTCAGAGAAAATGAGAACATGAAACTTTGTCCAAAATTTATTTCCATTTTATTATTCTTATCCTATACTTCAACAGATGTGGAAGATTTGCTCCCATAATTTGAACTGAGACCTCCCTTTACTATAGATTACAGTGTTTTTCAGGCTTACTCAAGTGAAAATCAACCCCACCCATCAAAGTGTTGAGGATTACTTAGCATGCTGAAGACTTTCAAAGTTTACCTAAGGGTCTGTGAAAGGAAATTTAAGAAGATATGTGCCCAACTGCACAGATTGGGAGATGACCACTGCAGGTTATCACCTTGCATGCCTCATGATGAATCACACAGGATTCAGTTAGCATGAAGACTTTTGCCCTGTGCCTATGCATGGATCACTCCTCCCAGATACCCCATGGCTCCCATCCTCTTTTCCTTAGGTGTCCACTCAAATGTCAGCTTAGGAAAGATAATGTTCTAACCAGTCACTCCCATATATTATATTCCTCTTTTATGATTTATTTTAATCTAAAGACCATATCACCATCTTATGTGGCATGTTATTTGCTAACCTACTGTTTCTTGTATATAACTACCTATTACCAACATCAATTTCTCTCCCTAAGAATAAGAGAAAGGTTTTGTCATTTTTCTCATTAGAATATTCTAATGTCTAGCATATAGTCGGCACCCTGTTAATAATTATAGAATGGATTGAATCAATGAGAAATAGAATATGGACCCTATAAAATTTAAATTGTGGTCCCAGGCCTACCTGCAATCCATAGGCAATTACTTGCAAAAGTTAGCTTAAAAGGTAGGATTGTTTCAAACAGTGAAAACCTGTCAGAAGCAGGTTCTTGAGACCTGGTACTGAGAACAAAATTTGAAGAGAATGGATGGAGGAAAAGCATGATGCATCAGTCTGCCTTGAGTTATTATAACAGAATACCTATGGCCAGGTAATTTATAAATAGCAGATGTATTTCTTATAATTCTGGAGTCCAAAATATTCAAGATCTACTGACCTGTCCTTGGTGAGGGAGTGTTTGCTGGACCATCCTATTGCAGAAGCAGAGGGGTAAGAAAGGGAAAAGGGCCAAGTTTGTCCTTTCATCAGGAATCCACTACTATGAAAACTAACCCAGCCCTTCAATAATGGCATTAGTCTATCATTGAGAGCTGAGGTTTCATGATCTGATCACTTCCTAAATATCCTTGTTCTCAGCACTGTTGCATTTGGGGATTAAGTTTCTAGGACATGAACTTTGGGAGACACATTGAATCTATCCCACTTGGTTTCTGTGTGCATCTTTCAGCCAGATTAATATCTGGTCCCTGAAGAGGTGGAAGAACACAAAGACCAGGGTACCAGGGAGGTCACTCAGCAGTTTACATCAGATCACTCAATCTCTGTGTGTCAGTCTGTCTTTCCAGCTATCCATCCCTGTACTTACAAATGAGGACAAAGGGAATTTGGTCCTGGAATCACCCTCCACAAGAAAGAAGGAAAATAATGAGAGTGGCAGATGCCCAACAGCAGTCCAGAGCATGAAGGCAACACTTAGCAGGATCTAATGAGGAACAACTAAAGTCTTCCAGAAATAAAAGGCTGCAGGAGACTTTGTAGGGCTGGAAGTCCTGCATGAGGCATGAGTGTGATAGCCTGTGGAAAGTTGGTGTGGTGTTAAGGTATGACAGGGCACATACACTGACTGATGGGACTGATGGGACACAGGGCAAATACAGAGTGCAGAACCAAGTGAGAGAAATAAGGGGAACAAGAGTGAGACAGCATATGTTTATTTAGAAGCCACTTCAAACTATTAACTACTCAGATATATCAAGATGAACACAAAGCATTTTCATTTCACCAGATACTCAGTAAGCTTTCCTAGAAGCCAGGCAGTGAATTAGGTACCGGTGCTAGGAAAATGAATAAAGCAAATCACTACATTTAAGTTTAGAATCTCTTAGAAGTTGGACAAAGCAAAGAATAATAAAAATAATAATTACTCCATTGTAGCAAGTTCCATAAGAGAGATAAATAGAAGTCTCCTCAACTGCATAGGTGATGGATGCATTGTTGGTGTACAAAGGTTAGTTCATGTTTTATTTTATATGTAAGTGGGAGGGGGCACTTTTACATTCTTATTATAAAACTGGCTTGCAAATAAATGAATAAAAACAATTCATGAAATAATTTATTCATTAATGATTTAGTAATAATCCCTAAGCTAATGACATCTCCTTGATTTATTCAACTGCGGTTGCCACATACCACTGATATAGTATATACAGAAATTTTCTAAGTGTATAACATGACTAGGTGGAATTTCATTCACTATTTATAAGATCAAGCAAACACTGATGTCAGGTGGAGGCACTTTGTATAAATTGATCACAATACAAAATCAAAAACAAACAATTTGAAAATGTCTGATTTAGCTACCTATAATGCCAGACAACAAAAGATAACCCAGGGACAGCTTAGAATTCCAAAAGAACTGAGAACACAGATGTTGCTAGAACTCTGGCAACTGTGGTATATCCAAAAGCTTCCTTTCTGATCCAAACTAATTCAGAGTATCGCATCACAAAGTCTGGGCTTTGATCTCTCTGCACCATAATAATACAAAATCTGGTTGTAAGAAAGTTCTTGACATCCATTATTCCTGGCTGATAACTGTGAAGACTTCTCCTTATTACAGCAGAGCCCTTCTGAGAGAACAATATTGGAAATAATGCTGTCTACATTTCTCTGAAAGTACCAGAAGAAAAAAACAAGATCAGTCAGAGAAAGAGTAACGGAGCAAAGGACAAAGACAAAGCATTAGCTAATTAAGCCTGAAATCTGACTGTTAAGGCAGTGTGCAGAGGACAAGGCCACCTTATGCAATCCTGAGACTCTTCCAGGAAGCACAAGAGGGCAATAGCCCTCAGAACTTGGTCAAGTCTTACTTTCTTCCTGACAGCTCATCACTTACCTGTCTGTAGGGTCTTATTTCCCATATGCCACAAATATCTTCCTGTATTAGCAAATGTGCCATCTCTTTTTGTCAGCTCTTCCATTCTAGTGACCTTATAAATCCCACTACTTTACTCCCCACTGAAGACCCAATTAAATAATTTGCTGATATCTAAAAATGGACATGTAACCAACTCCTGAGAAGACTTTTTTATCCCCAAAGGATTTAAAATCAGCATACTTCAGTGATGCAGCCACATCAATATTTATAGCACTACAATTGACAATAGCTAAACTATGGAACCAACTCAGGTGCCTTTCAGCTGATGAATGGATAAAGAAAATGTGCTATATACTCAATGGAATGTTACTCAGCCACAAATATTGACTTTATGACATTTGCTGGTAAATGCATGCATCTGAAGACTATCATGCTAAGTGAAATAAGTCAGTCCCAAAAAGCCAAAGGCCAAATGTTTTCTCTGATATGTGGGAGCTAATCCACAATAAGTTGCAGGGGGGTGGGGAATAAAAAAAAAGAATAGAAGTTCAGTGGAGTAGACAAAGAGGAATGAAGGGAAGGGAGGGGACTGGGATAAGAAAAGACAGTGGAATCTAAATAGCATTTCTCTGTACATATATCAACATACCACAGTGAATCTCATCATCTTGCACATCCACAAAAAACAAATTAAAAATAACTGTGGATAAATAGCAGAAAGATCAGGAGAATAGAGGGAAGGGAAGAGTGGGTATGTGGAGGGGAGAAGAAGGGGAGGTCCTAGGACTGTATTAAAACAAAATATATTCCATGCATTTATAATCGTGTCAAAATGGATTATACTGTACTGAACAACTAAAAAGAACCAATAAAAATCTAAAAAGAAAGTACAAAAATCATAGGTTTACTCCATTGGCTGGAAGGCATTTGACTAGAAACTCCTATTTAGAGTTGCCACTTGACTCTCACCTTGAGAGATGTGTTCCATTAACTTTACCATTAGCAAGTTCTCATCTGCATACATCTAAATGATTATACAGCTTATGGAGGTCTGAAGGGCAGGAAACAACAGATACATTTGTCCACACTGCAATTCTCTATAAAGGAATCTTCAATTGTCTCCCCAAAGAAAATGCTCTGTTTGCACTGTGGTTTTTAGAAAGGCTATTGAATTTCTTGCTGGAAGCATTTGGTGGGACCATCTAAAGCATCTTTTGAGAATGAATGTGAATTTAAAAAAAAAAACAAAAAAGGAAAGCAGAAAAGTTTCCAATACACCTCCTTTCTCATTTGAGAAATTTGGCTCAGGGAGGAATCTAAGCACTAAAATACATATGAAAAATAGAACTGTCTATGATTATAGACCTTATTACCTAAGGTATGTATAAAGAGAAGATATGCTAGGAACCAAGGTGCTGTGTTCATTACTGCATCTCGATGCATGGAACAGGAACTAATTTTAAAGTTTGTAAGTATCTGTTGAAAAAAAAAAGAAATGCATTGCTGAACATGACCCCTCATTCTTTACCCACCCCTTCAATTAAATCTTGCATTACATGGGAAGTCTCTGTTATGAATCCTTTCATCTCTCCTGTGAGAAAATGGTAAAGTCAATGTAGCAATATGTTAACATCCGCTTAACCAACATAATGGGCAAATGGGTATTCTTTCTTTTTCTTTTCTATTCTTTCTACTGTTTTTGAAGAACTGAAATGCTACAAAATGGAGTTGAGGAATAATGCAATGACATCATAATTGGTATATTGAGAATACATACTCCTACCTCTGTCTCTGTAGACCCCATTCTACTTGCTCCCACAGATGGCCATTCTTATGAGTTTCTTTTCTATTTTTTTCATTTAAAAATTATGTCTATATAAGCAACTATGGATATTTATTATTGTTGTTCCCTTCCCTGTATAAATGACCTCATACCTGCTATGATTTGAATATTTGTTCCCTGCACAATTCTTCTTGAAATTTAATTGGCATGAAAACAGGGCTCCACCCTCACAAGTGCGGGTAACGGCATTTTAAAAGGGTGGCTTTGGCTCCCATTTACCTCTTCTCCATTCTGCTTTCTACCATGGGATGACATAGCAAGAAGGCCCTTGTCAGATGCCTTAGCTTCAATCTTGGACTTCCACCCTTCAGGTCTATGATAAAATCAATTGATGCTCATTATAAACTCCCAGTCTTGGGTGTTCAGTGCTGCCTAACAGAATGCACATAGCCCCTTGCTCCCTGCCTTTCTCCTTAGGTCTCTTTGTGTCCCTCCTTCTTATTCTTTGTCAGTTTAAAAATAAATTCTGGAAAATAATTTCATATCATTTCAAGGGTGTTTTCTTGTTCTTCATAACAAAATATTTCCTAGAGTGATAACGTTAGTTTACTTGTCATTTACACACACAAAAAATGCAACAATAACTTGTATCTTTGCTTTTATTCTGTGCTTGTGTGTGTCACTAACATAAATTCAAAGGTGGGATTTCCAGTCAGAGAATGAATACATTTGTTCTTTTTTGTGTGGTACTGAGACTTGAACCCCGGGCCTTGTACGCACTTAGACTATCTACTACCAAGATATACCCCAGTTTGTGTTCATCCTTGAAACATTTCTCGCTATCCTCCAGGAGTGGTATGCCACTTGGCACTCAACCTGCCATGTTTTCAAAGGTTGGTTTCCCACAGTTTCATTGTGCTGATTTTTATGTTTTTGTCAATTTGATAGTTAAATATTATCTCAGTATGGTTTTAATCTTAATTATTTAGATGACAAATGAGGTTGAACATCAATTTATATGACTAGAGTTCATTTATATAGTTTTCTGTGTATTTTCTGTTCATAATATTTTAGACATTTTAAATTTTTATATCAACTTCTAAATTTTGTTTCACATATAAGGGAAATTAAGACAGTCCATGGTTTAAATTTCATTATCTTTCTCAGGTTTTTATTCAACTTGATTATGGCATTTTTATGCTGCCAGACTTTAATTTTTACAGATTCCTGTTTTGAGAAATAGAAATATATTCCTTATGACAATTATGTAATGATTAGCTCTTTTTTTTCTTTTTGCATTTCTAAGGTTTTTATCATTAGGTTTAAAAAATTTGTATGTGGGCTGGGGATATAGCTCAGTTGCTAGAGGGCTTGTCTTGCAAGCACATAGACCCTGGGTTCAATCCCCAGCACTGCAAAAAAAAAAAAAAAAAAAAAAAAGAAATAAAAGATTTGTTCGCTTGTACTTATTCTTGATATTCATTGTTCAGGTTCATCTACCCAGTTGTCCAACTCTATTTATTTTAAAGTTCAGTTTTCCTCGTTGACTTCATCACTATATTTGTACCTCTTTCTGCAGTTTAAATTTTGTTCCATTGATCTGTCTTTTTTGTGCTGAAATGATGTGCTTTAGATTGTTGAGATTTTAAATCTTAATATCTGTTAGAATCAATCGTTTATTTGTTCCATTTTTCTTTTTAGGGTTTTCTTCAATATTTAATATCATTATTTTACATTAATTATAGAATTAATCTAGCTTTGGGGAACTATGTATAAGTGAATAGATTGCTAAAGATATTCAGGGGAGTGTTTCTCATCAAATTTATAAATTTGGGGAGAACTATTCTTCTTATGTTAAGCCATTATATCTGAAATTATGATATATCTTCCTATTTGCTTTATTCATTTTTTAACTCAAGTATTTTAATTAATTAAGTATTTGATGCCACCACTGAGAATCTAAAACTAAATTCAGGATAGAATAATTCCTTCACTTTTTATTTCATCTGTTATCTTGCAATATTTTTTACTAGTTTCATATCATGATAAAATTATTTTAATTTTTTTTATTCTATCCCTTACATACAATATATTCCATGAGGGAAGGTGTCATGAATTTTAAAGGAGGGGCACTAAAAGGGCTTGTTGGAAAGATGAAATATGTGACGCACTTTTCTTATTATTCCCAATTAAGGTTTTCTAATGTCAGACTCAGAGAGGATATATGACTTGGATAATCTTAATGCCACCAAGTTAGTAAGTGGAGCCCATTCTTACCATAGATATTCTGATTTAAAATCCTGTATTTTTTCTATATCTTATGATAGTTAACCAGAAAGTAACACACTAAAATGTGATGTTTATGCAATTATGGATATTTCTCCCTGCAGTTAAATCATCACTGACACAACTCATTTTTGTTGCATCATAAAGTCTAAGTTAATACCTGTCCATGGGGTAGAATGTCAGTTACTATGACACTGGGGGGAAAGCTTTGTTCCCCCATTAGATCTTCTTAATCTAATGAGATGATCCTCAGAAACATCATTATCATCATAATAACAAAACATGCATACACTGAATCCCTGTTCTAACATATGATTTCATGAAACTCATAAGCATAGGCTTGAGATAGGTATTATTAGATTGAGTTTAGAGAAGAGGCATCTGAGGCTTTGAGCATTTAAGCAACTTGCTCAAGATTGATTAGGGGCAGGCACAGGGCAGAGGCAGAAGTTGAATCCACATCTTGGGGGCTTCAAACTCAAATGCTTTGTGCTGAGCTGCTTTTCATAAATGTGGCCACATATCTGCCTAACCTAAGACCAGTTTTTCATTTGAAGATATTTCTTTGTAATTTCTAATTTTCATCAATCTAGAGAGAATTTTTATCAAAGGAAGTTACTGGGTCAAAAGAAAATTGTGCCCTCTCTTGTTGGTAAGGCTTTTTGTCATTATTCATTTTTAATCAAATGTCCTTGGAGTTTTTAGTATTTCTTCTCTGTGAAAATATATTTGTATATCCTGTAGCTAAAAAATGCAATTAGTAATTCATGAGTAATTTAGGAAACACTGCCTATATAGTTGTAGATATTTACATAGTTTCCATAAATTATAATCAAAACTATAATTTGTTCAATTGGAATTCTGCTAAAAGCTTGCATTTACACAGAATATCCGAATGCCAAATGTTGACATCCATTTCTAAAACCAACATTTTGGGGCTATTCCCTCATATAATTTGAGTAAAAATCATATTCCATTCCAGAAGAAATTGGTTTGTTTTCTTCCATCAAGGAGAAAAATATGACAAAACCTGTTTTTGCATTTAGAGGTGAGCACATGGAAATAACTAAAAATCCACTGAAGGTAGAGGAAGCAAGAGAGTTTTAGCAAACAGAGTATCTGAATAACATATATAATACAAATAGTTACCATAGAAGTGCAATGTCTGGTGTTAAAGGATTACCGATTAGAACAAAATTATGAATATAAACTGAAAAGCCAAAAAGTATGGTAGTCAGGAAACAATGAGCCAAGATTGAGAATTGTATTATATTATTAAAAATTACAAGTATTTAAAGCTGAAATATGTAAAATTGATGTTTAAAACCACATCTATAAATTCAATGTCAAATGCTTGAACTAAAGAGCAATCAATAGTATTCAATCTTTTATTTGCTTAATCAACAAAGAATATTTATTAAGTGCCTGCCCTGCTTGAACATACTGCCACATAATAAATGAAGCAATAGTCTGCCCTTAATAAATTTGGTAATGACCTTCTTTCTACCCTCCCATCCCTTCTTACATATTTTGTTCAATAATTCCTTTATTCATTTTACAAATATTTACTGATTACCTATGTACTATATTCAGGCTCTGAGGATAGAACAGGAACAAAATAGACAAAAATCTCTGATCTCTTTGAGCTTACAGTCTAAAGGGTGGCAGAGGTAATTAAATAAATGTTAGTTTCAACTAGAAAAAATTATTTTCTTGGGTCAAAAAATTTTGGATATCACAATTACATATCTTTTAACTTAATATGTCCTATTGAAATAATGGGTGTTGTGGGAAGAAAATAGGTGGGAGAATTTGGGAGAAAGGAATATTTAGGTACAGAGGGACACAGGGAAGGCTGTAGATATGAAACTACTGGACACTACAGAGTAGAGGATGGTCATGATACAACTTTCTGGATTTAAAAAAAGGTTTTTCTGTGCTATGTTAAGAGAATATTTTGAGGTGGCATATAGGTGGGAATGGTCTGCAGGGAGAGATTGGCAGAAAAAATGTTAAGCTGAAATAATTGCTTGGGTCAGGGTGGTAGTAGAGAAGGTGATGAAAAGCAGTCAAATTTTGAATATATTTTTAGAGTAGCATTAATAGGATGAACTCAAATACTTGGTCTTGGTTAGGAAAGAAAAAATTCAAAAATGAGTGCATAGCTTTTGGCTTAGCAATGGGAGTTTTATCAGTATTTTCGAGTGCAGAATACTGTGGGAAGAGGAGGTTTAATTCTGATGATCAAGAGGGGCACTTTCAGCAGTTTCAGTTGAAGTTCCCTTAAAGATACCCAAATAAAGATATCAAGTAGGCCAACTGAGATAGCCCTGTAGAAGTAGAAAAGGAGCTGACATGGAGATACAATTATTATCATATGATGCTACCAGCTGTTACCATATTTGGAAATATTTTAAAAGTGAGGCATGAGGTGGAGATCAGTTGGGGAATGATGTATGCAGAGAAAATGATATAACCAAACACAAAATTCTAGGTTTTTCCAACATTTACATGTGGTGTTAATAAAGAGTTGTAGGTGAATTAGGAAGTAAGGGAATAGAAAAGGAAGTCCCAAATTTAAGTGTAGAAAGAATCTAAAGAAGAGTCAATAAATTCCATGAAAACTTGCTAAAAGCAAAATCAGTCCACTGCACTTAGCCACACAGAGGTCCTGGATGACCTTGGTAAAGGCATTTATTTCAGGAGAGTTATAGGTATGAACATTTCCCTGGAATGAGCTCAAGAGAAATGATGGGAATCAGGAGGAGTCAGCTCTTCTGAGGTGGCATGGAGCAGGGAGTGATGTCACAGAAGAGGGCATGTGGATTTGAGGACAGCTTGTTGTCATTTTTTTTTAAAGAAGGGAAATAGAATAACATATCTGTATGTGATAGAAATGATCAAATGAAGAGAGAAATATTAGTGACACAGAAGAGAGAGTTGACCTTTGCTAAAGAAAAGTCTGAGAATAAGTTACAGGAGAATCGACTTCGTGCAGAAGCTGAGAATGGGCTTGAAAAAGAAACCTGGTCTGCTAATCCATTCAACAGAACAGAAGACAGAGTGACTAGACTGTCCTTGTGACAACTCTCGTGACTACCTTGGGTCCCTGGACATAAAAGTAAATTCCCGCAGCCATGAATGTCAGCACTTCTGCAAGGTACCATTCACCACATAAAGGAATGAATGCATTCACAGGTTCTGGGGATGAGGACCTGGACATGTTTGGTGGGCATTCTTCAGCTACCATGGCAACTCACACTTGCTCAAAACCAACCATGTGCCTGCATTGCTTCCAAAAATACTGCATGGATAAACACTCAACCTGCAACATGATTATTTGAGATAGGTATTTCTAAATTATTTTAAAAACAGAGACACTGGGACAGACTAAAGCTAAATAATTTCCTAGATTCATAAAACTAGTAAGGAAAATATCAGGGTTTGACCCCAGTCAGTCTAACTATGGTGTGCATTTTCCTGAATGAGTGAAAAAAAACTATACCGTTATGAATGTTTGTGTTCTGCTTTAACATCTTACTGTAACTAATTGTGTAATACTGTAGAGTCCTAGTTCCCCATCAAGAAAATATGGAGAGAAGATCCCTTCCCAGCATTAGGGAAAGTAAGGAAAAATAGTGGTGATAGGTAGCAAGGGTGGGGCTAGTCTTTCTCATATGTATGTGCGCGTGTGATACATACATACATAGATACATATATATAATTATTTCATATATAATTAACATATCCAAGCATGACAATTACACTTCAAAGACTCATTTACATAATTGCTGCCTTCTAAGATTGATCTGCACTATTTATAACTATTCACAGTCACTGAGAATAATTTTCCAGCTTGACTCAGTGATCATAATTATGCTTTGTCTGATTTTTGAGGACCTTGGAAAATAATTAATCTCTACTATCATGGTGCCCTACACTGTATGATGAATAGGTCAGGCATGTCATGACTTGTACAGATTATCTCAGTGGAAACAACACAATATTAAGAAGCAGAACTTATTCGTGTAATAAAATATTCAACCCATAGCATTGATTCACAAGTTATACTGAGAAGGGTTTTGACCAACTGAACTTAACTGAATTTAGACAGTTGATATATGATAGTAAGGGTTCCCTCCTTAATTTATTGTAGAAATTTCTATTGAAATGATACAAAGTTGGATAGAATATAGTCCTTGCTTTCAAGGGGCCAGTAAAAGAACGAAGAAGCAAATCAGCAATTATAATACATTATGATGAGTGCAGTGGGAGCAGAGCTGAGGGGAGTTAAATCACTGTCAAGACACAGCAGAGCTAGTAAGGACCTCTTCAGCACCGATGCTTAACCGGAGTTTTGACAGGTAACCTGACATCAAGTTGAAATTTGAAGAAGAGTTGGAGAAGAACTATTCAGAGAGGAAGCAGTACAAAGTGCAGAAATAGTCAATAGCACATCAGACCAAAGGATCTGAAAGCTGCTGCATACCACATAAACCCTCCCAAACCCCCTGCACAGGTGAGGTAGCACAATTATAACTGGCCCAGAGCTACCAAGTCATCCATACAGACTTATACCATGACTGCGTTGTAAATATATGCACCAACCACAAATCAGTATTCACATTCAATTAATTTCTCATTGTATTAAAACCCAAAACATACCACGAACCATGAAGTTTGAGAAACTTCTTTTAGCTTCAAAATAACTCTTATGTATGTGTTATTAGGAATAGTTAAATGTTTATCACTGGTTCTCTTTCACAAAATAATTTCTTATTTTAGTGATTCCTGATAGAATCTATTCACTTTGACATAAATTTTAACTGTTAAGTATTATTTTTCTATTAAAATTCATAAAGTCAAGGAAAACTTCAATTCAGATACAAGTTAAATGCCTTACCTCCCACCTGTCATCTGCACAAAGCATATAATTTCCCTAAAATTATGCAGAAATTAGCTAATTAAGATTTAATTTGCTAATCCTTGCACAGTTTAACCAGTGACATATGCAAATTGCTTGCTGAGCCCTTTAAAATTTTGAAGCAAATGATAAACAAATTTTCTTTTGAATTTAAAAAAATGTAAAGAATCTAGGAATTGACTCAATAAAGTGGGAGATAGTTGGATAAATACCATATTTTTGATAGAAGCAAAAAATGGCCTATTCATAAAAAGCTAATGAAATGCATGCATAAGCATGTTAATTACAATGTATCAAGTGTCATAAAGATGTTCAGATAGAAAGAAATGAAGAGTGGACTTCTAGAAATAGAATATATTCTAACTCTTGTTTACAAAATTATAAAAATGCCTATACTTTTTCTAAAATACTCCTTCACTGCTTCTTGCCTGGAAAATAAAACAACAAATATCTAATATAATTTTCAGAGAGTTACTTGGAATTACTTAGCATTAAACTTCCTTGAGAAAGGGTCCACAAATAACAAAACAGTTTCTTTTTTCTTTTTTCCTTTATTTTATTTTCATGTGGTGCTGAGGATTGAACCCAGGGTCTCATGTATGCTAGGTGACTGCTTTACCATTGGGCCACAACCCCAGCCCACAAGACAATTTCTTAAATCAATAGTTGATGAATGTTTTCTGGATGTAAATGACTGCAGTTGTTTTATTGAATTACTCAGTTTTAAGGGAGCTGTGCCATTGCTACGTAGAAATAGATGATCTATCAAGAGCAAAGACACCTTATGCCCATGTATATGTTACATGGTTATGAGTGCTGGTTAAGTTGTTGCAGTGAGTTCATTACAATGTAATGATAGATTTTTCAAATAGTGGTACAGGAAGAAAAAAGGGAGCAACATTAATATGTACTAAAAACTCCTAAAGTATTTTGGAGAGAAGAACATTATTCCTACTTACGACATGATGCAATATTGCTTCAAATAGTTAATATAATATTTTGAAGATCCCAAAAGTAATACAAAATGTTCTCATTCATTTTGTGTATAATATAGAACAAATGTTCTATGAGGCTTTTTATATATGTTGTTTATGGACAGCTTTGGCTTTCTCATCTCTAAAACAATTCAGTAATAAATTTGTTTTTTTAAGCAACTATGTTTGTGACAGTTATAACAGCAATGGGATACAGCTATTATTACCATCAATGCTATTATTTATAGGGAACTAAGGTATTTTACAGATGAACTGAGTAGACCCCTCCCTTATCTCTGGGGATATCTATGTGTCTGGGTTTGATTATTTTTGGCCAAATATAGAATAGTGAGATTGATCATGTTCTTGCTAAATTCTGAAATTGTATACTGATGGCTTTATCTGGTACAATGAGACAGCCTCACTTGCCTATGTGGTAAGAATGGGGAAAGCTCACTAATGTTTCTACTGAGTTCTCCTAAAGACAAGATCCATAGCATGGTTCTTGGTGATTCAGTCTGGAGACAAGGAATCTGCATATATGAATAAAGACGCTGGATATCAATCTTGATGATACCTGTCTGCATTATCTTTTACTACAAGTATCATCTGCCTATAAATAAAGACCTATGTCTCTATCTTAGTAGAATCTTACAAGTTCTTTAAAATAGTCAAATTTGAAAAATTTTTAACCTATTATTAATCCCTCAAATATTCCAACAAGAGATTGTACCAGCTATCTTGAGAAATTTCCTTACAGGGATTCATGGATATTTTGAAGAAATTTGTTCTTTAATATCTTTTTACTTATATTAGAATATTAGTCATCACCATTCTATTTGTTTAATGCTTGCATCCCCTGCATTATTTCTCTGACTGTACTAACTGTATACTAAACTTTGCATCGAGCGACCTACAAGGGGATTGACTAAATTAATCTTATTAGAACATGCACAGATATATGTAATCTCATGAAATATGACTTTTAACAACATTTGCATCACTGGTTTGTATTTTGTAAGTACTCTTTCCATTAAATGCTCATCAGCATTCTTCAGAGGACCCTCAAAACAATTGCCAATGTGGCAGATTAGCAAACACGTAAAGAGCCCACTTGCTATGAAGTGCATTTCATGTTATAGCAGCAGAGGGTAATCAACCAGAAATTAATCCTTTTCATGTTGTGACCCATATAACTGTGAAGTGAAACACGATCTTGACATTGGGAATTAGAGTTGCTTGCAATCAGGCAGGAGTAATGCTATTCAAGCAACACCATTTTGTGAGGTTTCAATTAGTTCACACAATAGGGGGCTTTGTGATGACAGGCACATGAGTCAAACCAATATCAAGGGGTTATCAAAACAGAGTTGCTTCAAGGAATCAATCAACTGCTCCTTCTTTGCTCATCATTCAGTTTAGATGTCGCTCTCAAGAGTTGATTAGTAAGGAGCCTTGTGGAGGCTCAGGTCTCAGATGTTGAAGTCTGGTGATCTTGAATTTCTTATGCTTCCTCCTGTAACACAGGCTCCTCTTATTATGCAATAATGATCGAGGTGTACAGAATCCCTGCAGGATTAATGATGAGAGGAAGGGAGTTGAGTGCATTAGAGGAAGATGATACTTATTAGCACTCATTGACCATACATTCTTGAAAAATATGCCAAGACTCTTATTACTTTTAAGAATCAAACAGATGGCAAAAGAAAGCAAAACAAAAACACCTCAGATTCATTTTGGAAATTCACATATATTAAAAATGGTCAATATGTTTGGTTATATTAGCTACTAAATAGGCTGTGTTAATTATGTAAATTCACTTATTTATGGGTTCATGTGATTGAAATTTAACTGTTTGCTATATGCCAGACATTGTGTTAGATGATGCTAATATGACCTGAATAATAATTCTAGCATTTACAAAACTTTCATATATGCTGAGTGTCAAGACCATGATATAGATTTTTTTTCAAGAATTTTACCCAGAAGTAGATTTTTTTTTTTAACTGAGTTCAGATTCTTGATTAAAAACAAATCTCAGAAAGCCCTCATTTATTTGTATGGCAAACATGAAACCATAATTTTTAGTACAGACAAATGTAACCATATCAGTTTAGTGTCTAGAAGAACAATAATGTCCTCTCTTAGACAAGAAGACTCAAGAAAATGCTGTTGATTGCAACATAGAGGTATGAGGTATGAGGAAGACAGTTTATACCTCTTTAGAGGTATGAGAAAGACAGTTTTGTATACAAATGAAAAGCATACAAAAGCTAAACAAGGTATTTGACTAACTGAATAGATTGGAAACCTCCTTGTGCAGATTGGTCTTTTGAGCCACATGTTTTGAGAGCAGTAAAACAATCATGAAGTCTCTTCAGACTGCATATACTGCTCAGCATAGCTCAGCAAAGGCCTTGAAGTGAATTCAAGAAGAGTTGCAACCAAAGTCTCTGCTCATCATGCCAACTCTACCTGTTGAAATGGTTGTTCTTCATTCAGGATAACAATTACTTTCTCAGTGACTAAACATTAACCTTAAAAAGTGACAATTAAAATGACGTATCAAATATTTGGTACATAAGAAGATATCAATGGATGTATCACATTTTTAAAAATTGCACTTTAAGAGAAGTTGGCCCTATTAGAGCAATGTTCAGCTTTTTAAAGCCAAATTACTATTTATGATCGGGTAATTAACAGTTCGGCTTATTGGTGGAAATATTATTAAGTTCTCATGTAGTATTTGAACATTTAAGCAAACTTAAGATTCCTCATATTTGTGAATTTGACTTATTAAACTTAAATATTTCAGACTTTTTTGTTGTTTTTAAGTTGGAAAATTAACATATAAAAATAAAAGTAATGCAGTATCAAATAATTGAAGGGAGTTGAAAAATTTTACAACTAGGATCAATATTATCAGTAACAACTTACAAATGGAATTTTTACACATGCCATATTATAAATTTGTTAAATGTTAGCAAGATTAATTAAAAATTTGATGGAAAGTTACATTTATAATATTGCTACCAATTAATAATTTAAAAATATACCTCTGAATGATTAATTCTTCAAGGCTTACAAAATTTCTATGGAGAATATTAAGCAGCTTGCTTTAACAATATAAAATGGGTATAAATAATCTAAAATATATTAAATTTTTACTATATAAATGCTTATTTTCATGCGATTACATATTTATATATTCTAAATTTCCTACATTTCTATAATGATGTTTCTATATATTATTTCATATGTGAAAGATATCAGATTAAACCTTTTTGTGGCTTGCCTTTCTCCTACAAATACATAACATCTAACCTCTAAAGATAGCGAGACTCTAAGCAACTTAGTGAGACCTTGTCTCAAAATAAAATATAAAAAAGAGCTGGGGGATCTGGGTCAGTGGTTAAACCCCTGAGTTCAATCCCTGGTACCAAAATAATAATAATAATAATAATAATAATAATAATAATAATAATAATAATAAATAAACTCTTTGGTGTTCTAGAATTAAATTGTATCATGTAGACTACTGATTCAAACAATAGTACAATTGTGAAATTGACTAAAAACCACAACAAAATATGCTGATTTAAATATACATGTTTGTGTGCATACCTCACACAGAGGCAAGCCACACAAAGGTTTAATCTGATATTTTTCACATGAAATCATATATAGAAACATCATTATAGAAATGTAGGAAATTTATTTAGTCAGTGGAATTACTAGCCTTTTTAATAAATATTCTACTGAAAAAGACACCCTTTTTCACAAGAAGTATGTCCTTGGTTGGTTCAGAAAATCTAGTTGCAGGTCATCAATTTTGCAATCTATCATTTGGCTGTAATGTGACTCAAGATCAAGCCTTGTGTCTCCATGAGCAAATTGGGAATTAAAAAAATACCACTTCACAGGATTACTATAAACATTTAAAATGAAGTGAAAATGAATATATTATTTAAACTATGAACTGTCATACAGATTGAAAGAGGTCGTCCCTTAATGATTCATCATAGAAATATTGGTAAAAAAAAACCCACAGTGTTTATCTTCATGACATCTAAAATTTAGACAGAAAAGCAGAGTGCACATTCAAAAAGGTACATAATATAAGTGGTGATGAATATATAGTCTAAATCAGGAGCAGAAGAAAAAGTGGTAGTTGATTTTGAGAAAAAAAAAAAAAAAAAAACAAAATTATTTCTTTGTTTGGAATGCCATGGGCCAAGCAGGTGGGAAGGATCGCAATGCAGCAAACTTACTGATTGACAGTGGCATTTGCAGATGGTTCACCAGTTATAGAGAACTTCAGAATGAAGTGGGTTCAGGTTTCAAAGAATGAATAGATGTTCACCAAGAAGAATAGAGGAGAAAGATTGCAAAGGCAGAGAAGGAAGCCCATACTTGACATGTTTGAGGAGGGCTGTGATCCACTTTCCCAGTACCTTATGTTGAACAAAGTTTGATCATGAAAGATTCTGCAACAGTGGAGGGTGAAAAAATTCCATGGAACACAGAGAAGCAGCATTGGATTGTTAGTCTGCAACTCAGTGTCTCCATTTTAAGGTTATGATGTTTTCTGTCATATCACTGTTTCTATATGCAATGAAATGTGAATTAAAAGTCAATGCATTTAGGGCAGAGATGCTATGAAGTTTAAATTGGGTTTTCAGGCAAATATTTTCACTTCAAGTGAAGTTGTTTGAAGGAAAAATAATGTTTTTAATAAAATAGTTATGACAAGTAAACAACTTTTAGGTATCTCAAAGTGACAGTAAACTTTTATGTATCAAAAGCTAATGACCAGACAGACCTAGATAACAAATTCTCAAGCTGTACTACTTCTCTTTCCTTTTTTAGTAGTTTCCTTGTTTTTCCATTGGTGTTTTCCTAAACAGCTTACAGTATAGGCAGAACAACCTGAAAGGGCTTAGAATTCACTGGAGATCAATTAGAAGAAATAGAATTGTTGTGCCTAACAGGTATATAATTGTCCTGACACTAAAAATCATTCACTAATTCATCTAAAAACAAAAATCCCCAAAACTAACCTTTGGGAAGAAGAAAACCAAAATTTGCTATTTTAAATTCTATTGCCAATAGCAGCAATTTCATTTTCTTTTGCATAATGAAATAATTGTTTGTTCATATGCAGACTCATACATTTCCCTTGAGAATATCAACAGAATGGAAAGAAGTGGAAATTATTTAAATAGGATTTAAAAATGTTTCAAGAAGATTAAGTAGTGTCAAGTAATAATTTCATCTCAAAGAAAATGATAGTTTGGGGAAGGAGTAAGAAAAGAGACTGTTCATATACTTAACATCCACCATCAGCTTTCATAGGGTGAAGTTATAATATTTGTGCATGTGTATTTGTGAATGTATATTTGTGTATTTTTTCCCAAGTTTATTGAAATATAATCCATAAATCATAAAATTTGCCCATATAAAGGGTACACTTTAATGCATTTTAAAATATTTGTAGTGTTGAACAAAATTTAATTTTAGGACATTTTCCTTCCCTCTGAAAGAAATGCCATTCCCACCGGGTGCAGTGGCACACACCCATACTCCCAGTGGCTTGGGAGGCTGAGATAGGAGGATCTGGAGTTCAAAACTGGCCTCAGCCAAAGCAAGATGCTAAGGAACTCATTGAAACCCTGTCTATAAATAAGATACAAAAAAGGCTAGGAATGTGGCTCAGTGGTTGAGTGCCCTGGGTTCAATCCCTGGTACAAAAAAAAAAAAAAAGATAGAAATGCCATTCCCATAAGCACCCAGTCCATATTACCCCAACACCAAGCAACCACTAATCTACTTTCTATAATTTTTTGACTTTTTTGCAGGAATATTTTTTAAATGGTACACATTTATAAAGACTCTCTCCTTTGTCAAGATTGTCTTCAATATCTTGATTCCTCATATTTCCATATAAATTTCAGGATAATTTTGTAGATTTCTGTAAAAAAAAATCTAGATTCTAATAAATTATCTGCTCAATCAATTTGCAGGATTAACTCCTTAATAAGGTGAAAGCTCCTGGTCTGTAAGCATGGAGCATCTTTTTACTTATTTGAATAGTCAATTCCTTTCCACAATGTTTTATAGTTTTCGGTGTGTAAGAAACCTACTTACAAATGCCTAAATATTTATATTTTTGATGTTATTATAAACTGAAATATTTTCTTCCATTTTTGGTTTTCATTCAATTGCTATTATATAAAAATATAATTATTATACATTGATTCTGTATCCTCTACATTTGCTAAAATCATCTATTATAGTGATGATAGTGATGATGCAGTGATGATGGGGACTGAAGATAGGGCCTTGTGCATGGTAGACAAGCACTTTCCCACTGAGCTGCATCCCTATCCCTGAAATTGTTTATTATGTGTGGTTATTATAGCCCATTTGCTGATTGGGTTCTTCGTATTTTTGGTGTAAAGTTTTTAAAGTTCTTTATAAATTTTGGAGATCAGTGCTTTGTATGAAGTGCATGTGGAAAAGATTTTCACCCACTCTGTAGGCTCTCTTTTTACATTATTGATTGGAATTTTCTTAATGGGAAGATTTTTGTTTAAGAATTCAGTTGTTATTGGTTTTAGATCTACTCAGACTTCTTATTTTCTTCTGATCCATTTATACAAATTGTGTCTTTTTTTAATTAATTAATTTATTTTTGGTTCAATGTACACAAATGGAGTACAACTATCATTTTTCTGGTTGTGTACAAAGTAGAATCACACCATTTGCATATTCATACATATACAAAGTATAATGATGTTTGTCACATTCTATTATCTTTCCTTCCCCACTCCCCTCCCCTTACTTTCCTCTATACAATCCATCCTTCCTCCATTCTTCCCCTACCTCCCCCTCCCCCCCGTTGCATGCCATCAACTACTTATCAGAGAAATCATTAGGCCTTTTGTATTTTGGAATTGGCTTATCTCACTTAACATGATACTCTCCAACTCCATCCATTTACCTGCAAATGTCATAATTTTATTATTCTTTATGACTGAATAGTATTCCATTGTGTATATATGCCATCCTTTCTTTATCCCTTCATCTATTGAAGGGCATCTAGGTTGGTTCCACAATCTCACTACAGTGAATTGGGCTGCTATAAACATTGATGCGGCTGCATCACTATAATAGGCAGATTTTAAGTCCTTTGGGTATAGGCCAAGGAGTGGGATAGCTGGGTCAAATGGTGGTTCCATTCCAAGTTTTCTAAGGAACCTCCATACTGCTTTCCTGAGTGGCTGCACCAATTTGCAATCCCAATCAGCAATGTGAAGAGAGCCTACAGAGTGGGAGAAAATATTTGCCACATGCACTTCAGATAGAGCACTAATATCCAGAATTTATAATGAGCTCAAAAAACTTCACAGCAAGAACATAAATAACCCAGTCAATAAATGGGCTAAGGAAATGAACAGACACTTTACAGAAGAGGATCTACAAGCAATCAACAGATATGTGAAAAAATGTTCAACATCTCTAGTAATAAGAGAAATGCAAATCAAAACTACCCTAAGATACCACTCACCCCAATTAGAATGTCTATCATCAAGAATACAAGCAACGATAGGTATTGGCAAGGATGTGGGGAAAAAGGTACTCTCATACAAGTTGTGTCCTTGTACAATTTTGTTTTCCCTTACAACACAAATAATACTTCATAATAGGTAATGAGTCTGTGTCATTTCTCTTTTAGTTTAAGTAATCTTTGATCTTGAGCAGTCTGACCAAATGTTTGTTACTTTTGTTCATCTCTTCAGAGTCAAATTATTGTTTTGCTTTTTTATTTTACTGCTTGTTTTCCCAATTTCTACTCCAATCTTTATTTTTTCCCTTCTCTGACTGTTTTCAGATTAGTTTTTTTCTTGTCTGTCAAGTGTCTAAGATCAATGATTAGGTTACTGATTTGCGATATTTCTTGGCATTCAGTTGAAGTTATTAAAGTTCTCAGTAGGGGCACTGTTTTGCTATATGTCATGATTTTTATTAATTCCTGTATTCATTCTCATTTATCTCAAAATATTTTGTAAGTTCTGCTGTGATTCTTTAATTCTGGAGATCTGGAGTTATGTGGTCTAATTTTTGTATCTTTGAGGATTTTCCAACTTTCTTTATTACTGATTTCTGTTTTCATTCAGTTGTGGCTCAACATCTTGAATCATTTTTTGAATGTCCGGAGGCTTGTTTTTCACCCAGCATTTTAACCTGGAGCAAGTTCATGGACATGTGAAAATTATGTATATTCTACTATTCTCCAGTGGAGGGTTCTACCAATTCTGTTGGGTCTGGATGCTTTATCATATTTTTCAAGTTTCTATTTCTTTGTGGATCTTGTGCCTAGTTTTTTTGTTTTGTATTGTTTTTACTGTTATTGAAAGTGAGGCATTGAAGTCTCAAAATATATTTTAGAATATTCTCCCAACAATTCTGTTAGTTTTGTGCTTGTGGATTTGAATTAATATTTTTTAAACTTCTATAAGCTTTGCTCCCACCTACATTCTTTCTTTTTGCAATTCTTTCCAAATTCATGCCATTATATATGTCATAAGCATGCAAATACAATTACATATGTATTGTTTTACACAATTGATTTTAAAATCAGATAAGAGAAGACATTTGTGCTTATGCCATCTTTTGTAATTATATTTACTGATGCTTGTATGGGTTTTAATGTGTATTTAAATTATTTTCTGAAGTCACAGCATTCAGTCTAAAGCAGTTGTCTATTATTTCTTATAATTTGAGTATTCTGACAACATATTTTCAATTTCTATTCATCGTCGAGAATGCATTTTATTTTAAAGTGAAATTTGCATAACATAAGAACAAGCGGAGTGAAAACTTCAGTGGCATTTAGTGTTTTCATAATGCTAGTGGAATTTCATTCATATATGAAAGATAATTTTGATGAATAAAAGATTTTTAGTTGACATCTTTTTTCTCTTCAGCACCTTGAAAACAGCATCCCACTGTCTTTTGATCTCCTTTGGTTCTAATGAGAAGTTGGATGTCAATCTCATTGGCATTCTTGTGTACATGATTAGTCAGTTATCTCCTGCTGCTTTCACAAGTTCTCCTTGTTTTTGCCTTCCAGCATTTTTTACTATGATGTATCTTGGTGTATGTCTCTGTGTTTATACTTGAATTTCACTGTGCTTTCTTGATGTGTAGATTAATATTTTTCATCTTATTTCAGACATTTGGCCATTCATTTTTTAAATATTTTCTTTTCATCCTCCTCTCTCCCCATCTAGGCTAGCCATTATGCATATGTTGGTTCACTTAATGATGAACATATTTCTCTGAGTCTTTATTTTTCTTAACTGTTTATCTTTAAATTGTATAATTTCCCTTTATTTTTGCCTATTTTTTCTCCCAATTCAAGTCTACTATTGATTACTTGTAATAATTGTTTTCCTTTCCATTATAATTTTCAAATACAGAATTATCATTTGACATTTGAATATCCAACAAGCAGTTTCTATTGTCTGCATTTCCTTCTGTTAGGTCAGTCTACTTACTTTCTTTTCACTTCTCCTAGTGCTCTTGTCAGAACTGGGAATTTTAGTTAACATATCCCTGTATCTCTGAATGCAGTGTAACTTGCTGTGACCGTGTGCTTGTCTGTTTGCTCAGTGGCCTGATTGTTGTTATGGTTTAGATGTGAAGTGTCCCACAGAAGTTCACATGTGAGACAAAGCAAAAAAGTTTAGAGATGAAATGATTGGATTAGAAGAGTTTTAACCTGATCAGAGAATTAATCCCCTGATAGGGATTAATTTAGTGGTGACTATAAGAAGGTAGGAAATGGCTAGAAGAGGTGGGTCCCTAGGGGCCTGCGTTTGGAGTATAAATTTTGTCCATGTTGAGCAGAGCTCTCTGCTTCCTAGTGCGATGTCTTGACCTACTTTCCTCCACCACACTCTTTGCCATGATGTTCAACATCACTTTGAGCCCCAAAGAGTAGAGCAGGTTGTCTATGGACTGAGACCCCTGAAACTGTGAGCACCCAAAGAAACTCTTCCTCCTCTAATTGTTCTTGTCAGGTCTTTTAGTCATAGCAGCCAAAAGCTCAATAAAACAATTGGACAATTTTAATGAAGACAAATGTTGTGAAGCATATTGTATATTCCCTGATATTGCTCCTCTGAGGAAGGAACCATAAGCCAGCATATTCTTTTGGCTTGACCATGGTTTAAATGGGCTCTCAGTCTCTATCTTTTTCTAATTTCTGGGTTAAAATGCCCACCCCTTTTATTACCATATACAGCTGTAAGACTACCCTAATTTATACCATTACTCTATTGTGTTTCAAATTGTTGTGGAGTATAAATTATTTCACAGTTTTAAACAGCCAATTACATTTATGTTCCTTTGTAGAGGCCAGTGTTTGAAAGTCTGGTCTGACCTAAGAAGAGCTCCCCCCCCCCCCCGTTTCTGTACTAGTAAAGTAGCTGATATATGGTTTATTGTGGTGTATATTCTTGTTTTCATGGAGTTACAGGATCATTTTAATTTTTTACCACCAAAATACTGGACTTGAACTTTCCCCTATTGTTATGCCCAGAATCAGTTCCTTTGGATAGAGCTTCAGAACTCTCTATTCCCATAGACTGTCTGTCCCCCAAGAAGAATCTGGGAGCCAATTACCCCTAGCTGGGTACAGGAACAATGACTTTTCTCAAAGTGAGTGACATAGCTACCTTACAAGAATGCTGGGTAGTGGTAATATATCTGGTCCTCTTGGCCGGACTTTTCTGGTATAGACCCATAGTCCTATGAACCAGCTGAATAGGGTGCAAGCAATAGCAGAGAATTCTTGGTTTTCTACTCCTACAATAGATATTCCACTTTATGACTGGGGTTGTGGGGAGAAAGGAAGACCCAGTTGTCTTGGCTGCACCTATCTGGAGTAAAGATTCTGAAAATGGGACTACAGTGAAGGAGAAAGACAGTATGACATTGTTGGGGCAAAAACAGCCCCAAACTGGGATCTGGGGGAAGAAGCACCCCTACCTTCTTGTCTACATCTGTGTGAGATAAGGCTTCTAAAACATGGAGAAAGAGGTAATGGGAAAGGACTAAGTCATGCCACTGACTCTTATTGTTTTTATTGGGATTTAGTGGATTTTCTTGAATTAATATTATCCTCGTGGTTCCTTTAGTACAAATTATAGCATATTTAATTGATTGCTTTCTGAATAATTTATTTCATTAAAATTGTTATTTTCCTGGAAAGAGGGTTTGCCAAGCTTCTTACTAAAACATTTTAGAAGTTCCATCTCTTTTGATGATTTGTTTTAAGGGAGTAAGCTTATATGAACATCAGTAATGGAAATGATGTAGTCCTAGAAATACTTGATTTTCAAGGTTGCAAAGAAAGGTAACATTTGCACATTATACTCTACCAGATACTGTGCTACGTAACTTACATTCAAGTTTTTATATTTACTTTTTGATTTTGCTTTTTTTGTTTGTATATTTGTTGTTGTTGTTGTTGTTTTGAGTTGGGGGTCTCCTTATGTTGCCCAGACTGGCCTTGAATTCATAATCTTCCTTCCTCAGTCTTCCTAGCTGCTGTGATTACAGGTATGCACCACTGCTATGGGCTCAGTCTTTTATAACCTGGTTTCCTCTTTCTATTTTCCAGTATTGCCACTTTCCCCTGGCACCTACATTCCTAATACAGGTGAACAAATTTCAGCAATTTTATTAACATATTGTTTCACATGTTTATTTCTTTAAATACCTTCTCATTCTTGTTTTATGAGTAATCTTTCCTCTTGCTAGAACTTAAATATATCCCTCTTCACTAAATCTAAGCATTGGGCATTTCTGCAACCCAGTAAGATATCTCCCTTCATTATCTCACCACATTTTATATAGCCATCTTGTTACAAACACTGATTTAAGATTCTATTTCTTTGCAACATAAGAATTTCATTGAAAAAAAGGACTTTTCTTCACATAACTTCATACACTTCATGTGACTATTGAACTAATTTTTGCTGCATTGGATAGAACTGAGTGAAGTGTTTCAAAACACATTCAGAAGCAAAGGTCAAACAGAGTTTTTCTTCTTCATAATGATTATATATGAATGTTCTGCTTATGAAACACAGGTCTAGATTGGCAAGTCAGAATGATTGTGTCTTTTCCAGGTCATTGGATAAGAATGGGAAAGAACATGCTGTCTTTAGCAAATGCACTTACTGTTTCTAAATAAAATATTCTGCTTTCTGAGCCTGAATTTATGCTGATCTACCACCTTAAAATGCTGAGAGCAGTGACGGATGGACGAAGGGAGAGCAGTTACTGAGGTCAGGGGTCTCTGATGACCTCATGGCTGAGGCATGCCCAGGGCCTGAGAATATTTCTGTGCAAGGGCACCGGATGCTTAGCTGCTGTGGCAATGCCCTGCATGAGGATGCTCTGTGCAAGAGTCCTATCAGCTCTGACCTTGATCTCAGGCACACAGCTCCCAGAAAGAAAGGAATTCTTATGCTGAGCAACCACAATGTTTCATCAGCTCTGCTTCTCAGGTTCCTGCCTGCCTTATAGCAACTTTTAACAATGTACTTTCTTGAGAGCTACACAAAGTTCCTAACATTGCACTTTGCAACTGTGGATTGCCTCTGTAGAAAAGCTACATAGATGTCCTAGTTTCTGTAACTTTCCTGAATGCAAAGAATAATGCTTGCCTAACCTTTAACTTGATAAGGAGACATATATAAATAAAAATTTCTGGCATAATTCTTTAGACCTGCATCTCCATCAGAGAGCAGGCTCCACCTGATCCCAGTTTAATCTTTAAGATCTGTGTCTGTGAATCTTTATTTTCCAATTACCCTTCACCCTTTGCCAGACCCAACAGTTTGGTTGCTCTGGGTTGCAACATTACAAAGTTATTGCTATCTGTCCCTTTTACCCAGCTTCATCTGTTGCTCCTACTTCTTCCATTCTGTTTTCTTCACAGTGAATTCTCTCTTACAAATTCTCTCTTGTAGCTTCTTGAATCCTTGTATATACTGTAACCTCTGTCAAGTATGTCTTGCACCTATATTCTAAACTTATTCCCTTGGTAAGAATGGAATTTAGTTTCTGGAAGCTCAGTTTAATCTATCAATTAGTTCCTAATTTCAACAAATTAGCTTAGGAATTTTGTACCGTTTGTTTCCACTGGAATGCATAGAAATAACATAATGATCTTATTTAAGGGGCATAGAATGTTCATTTGTGAATTCTCAGAGCATAGCATGGTTCCTGGCAAACACTGAGGGCTCAATAAATGCTAAACTAATGAATTATAAATTCATTAGCTGCTAAGATTTTTCCCCTTGCTTTTCCTACAAAAAGTGTTAACTTGACCATAAAAATTATTTCTTTCTTCTAGATGATAGTTGAATGTCTGGTACTATGAAAATGGGGGAAAATATATGAATATAATTATTTCATTAGCATATTTGGTTATAATAATTGTACATATTTATGGAGTATAGTGTAATATATATATAATTATAAAGATAAGATCACAATAAAAGTATATTACACCTTAAAATTTATTATTTTGTGTCAGAAATGTTCAGAATCCTCTCTAATAGCTATTTAGAAATACACAATAGATTGCTGTCAACCACAGTTACCCTATTGTGCTATAGAACATCAAAAGATATTCCTTCCATCCAGCTGCACCCTGTATTCAAGGATCATACTGATACAATTATGTTAAGCTAAAATAATTAAGAAATCTAATTCTTAATTTGAGGGGGATGGAAGATTAGCATTACAAAGTTAAAATTAGAGAATGTTTATGAAGAAAGGATTAGGAAATGTGTTAAATTGTTTTGGTGTATAAAAATGGGAAATGCTGTATAATTAAAATTTATAAATAAATTTTATGAATACATTACAATTGTCCACCAATGTCTACTACTAGAAAGCATTAGCAACATTTCAGTTATTCACAAATTTTACTTATTCAACTTCAATGCAAACTGATGTGGTTGAGATAGAATAATGATGTTGGTGGGTTATTTACTAGAAATAAATTTAAATGAATTTGCCACCTGTTTTCATAGATTAGACTATCAAACATAAAAATCTAGGACTGACACTAACATGGTAACTTTTGGGCAGTCTATTGGGGTAGCATATTAAATATGTCACATTAAATATGGATTTACTATATTTAATCATTTCTTCTTTTTACATATTTAAGTGTTTCATGTTTGTCTGTAAATCCTTTCCCTGTTGTATTATTAACGTTCACAAAGACTTAAAATACTAGTAGTCATAATTAAATGATGAATAGATGAATATTAAAATGAGATGTTATCAAGTAATTATGTGTTTGATAAGTATCTCACATCCAGAATATATAAAGAAGACTCTACATTCAACAACAAATAGGTAAAAATGTAATTTTAAATGGGCAAAGGACTTGAATAGACATTTCTTCAAATAAGATATACAAATGACTAATAAGGAATTAGACAAAGAAGACAACCATTATTAGAGATTAGGTAAATGCAAATCAAAACCACAAGACATCACTTGACACTCATTTAGGAAGGCTAGAGTTCTTCTAAGATGTTGGATGTTAAAAAGGTCTTGTAGTGGTAAATGTAGTCCATGAAATAATTTTACATGTAATGAGAACCCAGATACCTTGGTCAGAATACCATGCATTGTCATCCTGACTAAAGGTTGCCATGCACAATTAAAAATCTGCATACATATATTTTTTACCTATTTTTATTAATGTGTTACAAGGAAAAAGACCAAGAACTTCGGGGTTAGGCTTGAAAACATCTGCTGGCTCCACCAATTTAAAACTGTATGATTTGAGACAAATTAGTTAACCTCACTGACTTCTGTTTTCTCATCATATATGAAGATAATAATGATGAGGGTATCTCCATGTTTGTATCCAATACTCTGTGTGAACTGTCTATCAAAGTGCCTGACATCATCATTGATAACTAAATTTAATTTTTATTATATTATCATTTCATTATTATGATCCATTCACCAGGGCCTTTGAGAGCTAAGGCTGCAGCTCAGCTAAGGAAGGAGTGACAGGCAACACAGAAAAGAAAGGAACTACTGAGCTACCCTCAGCCACATCTCCATCTCAACTCACAGAGTCCTGGCATCCATGGCCCAGTCATCCCAGGAAGGGGACTAAAGGACTTTCCATTGAGTAAATCAGCCATAGCAAGACACACCATATACACACATGTACACACACACACACACACACACACACACACAGGTTGATATTTGGAGGTGTGCAAACCAAATTATTAAGATTACCAGTCCATTATTACCATCCTGGGCACATATAATTTTAATAAGCTTTTAAAACTATTAGTACATAGTTTAAATATACTATTAAATATATTATAAAATTTATAAATATCTTGTTAAAATCAAATTATTTGTAGCCAATATTAGTAGCTATTTAATTATAATTAAGCTCCTTTTAAGTACTCCTCTGACAATCTCTATGAATATACAAAATCTTCTTTTGTCTTCTAAAGGTAACTGTTTACCATAGTGAAAGCTTTCTTATGTTGGCATGAGAATACTGATGAAGTATACACATACACACACACAAACACATATATAGACACACACATTTTGGGTAAATATATTTATGTGTTATAAGACTTTTGAGAATTTTATTTCACATATTATGTCCATGTAATTAAAATAATCTCTTGTGTTCTCTTCCAGTACCAAACAAGGCTGGTTTGAAGTTTATTTTTATACTCTTAAGTAAATGAGCACACACCATTATTGACAAAAGTAGCAAGATACCAGATATCATATATTTTTGAGTTTTTATTTCAAGTATCATTCTCCTGTACTATAAAAGGGATTTGATAATAAATGACAGTAGAGATTTAACTAGTCAACATATATGAATGTTTCCATTGGCAAAGAACTTCCATAATCAGAATGTAACAATCTTGAATGGTAGACTGTGCTACATGATTCATAAAAAGTTCCTCGTGTGAAGGTAGATGTCTCCATGATGAGGCATACGTTAGCTTAAGTTCCATTTTAGAGGAATGAAAGAAACAACTCACTCATGGATATGAAAGGACTCTTCTTACATGTTTTAAGATTATTTAAAAAGAGAATTTATACCTTATAAGACAGGTTAATTTTTAATGTCCATTAAGAGAAAGTGGGACAAAAGAACATTGACCTCACTGGCCAGAAAACATGGAATTAAAGTCATCTCAGGCAGTAAATCACTACACAGCTTTTTGCAACCCTTTGTGACTAGGAGGAGGGCAAAAAAGTAACATACATATGAGGCCCTTTAACCCTGAAAAAATTGTTGTGCAAATGGTATCTCTGCATGGAAACCAGCTGTGGTCCCCTTGGGCCACTTATGGTCATTGTCAGCTTCCCATGTCTTCTAACTGCACAATGGGAAGCATTAAGCCTAAAGCAATGGGGACAGTGGGAGAAGGCACAGATTTGTCCATCAAAATATACCTGAGACAGACTCCCAGTCTCATTACTCATAAAATGTTGAAATTTAAGATATCACAGCACACTGAACTTGAATTTTCTTTTCTTTAATTTGGGGGTATTGCCCTTCTTGGGCAAAGACTGATTTAACAAATAACATAGTACCTAGAATACATATGTATTTATGATGTCATAAATATTAATTCTCTTTCTACTAAGAAAAATAAAGGATAAAGAAGGATGTGGACCCCTTATTTTAAAAGACACACAAGTAAATCCATGATACATAAGTATTAGGTTGGAATGGTGTTAACCAAATTCTCTCTACAAAAGAAAAGCATCAAGACCTGAGGGGGGGAAGCTTTCCTTGTGAAATAATCCATGGACAATTAAATTATAAATGAGACAAGAACTAAAGAGAAGAACAAAGAGTTGGACCTGAAATGGGGTGGGTTGAAGGTACCTTGAGGCCCAGTGTGCTCTGAAACTCCTCTCTCACAAATAAGAAAGCTGAGGTTTGGAGTCACTCAATACTTCTCCTCGATCACAGGGTCACAAGAGGTTCTCTCGTAGGGTACACCCAGAACTAGAGCCCAGGATGGCTATGTTTTACTCCGGGTTCTTTTCACCAGGCCCTTACTGTTTCTTGCCATCTATTTTATTACTCATGGAGTTAATGTGTTTCTTTATTTTTGTGCAGTACTGGGTATTGGACTCAGGCAGTCTACCACTGAGCTACATCCTAAAAATTGCTCAGGCTAACCTCAAACTGAAAATCTTCTTTTATAGGCTTCTAGAGTCACTGGGATTACAGGCTTGCACAACCACACCAAGCAAATGGGTTGGTCTTTAAATCCAAAGACATACCCTTCGTTGTGTGGGACTTAAGTCACATGATAATCACTTTCTGGACCCAAATTGGCACATTGTGTTAAGCAATGGTGTAGCCTTGCAAAATCAAGTCCAAACTCTGATTTTAATCCCTTGACTTTAGGAAAACTACTTGATGGTGTTTATTTTTAATACTGAGTCACTTTATCTGGAAATAAATAAACAATAAACAAAACTAAGATGTATACTGATTTACACTCAGGGTTGTGGGGCAACTGTATCTACAAAATGTGTTAATGCTTTGCCAAGTATTTAGTTAGCACTAAAAACCAGTAGCCAATTTTTTTTTTTTCATTTATGCTTTGGGGTATTCTTATTGATCATTAAATCTTTTAATTTGCTGGGGAAAAGGAACCATGGATCTAGTTGCTCAGATGAATGTTAAGTGAAACTTTTGCTTCAGGTCTATAACATCTAGTTCTGGGCCATTATGTGGGCACTGCAGACTTAACTTTGAATTCCTGTGCTCCAGAGAGACTTGGGTGGGTTGTGGGGGCCCATGTTGCAATACCTGGACCTAATGAAAGGGTGACTTTTCATTTTTGATCTTCCTTTATATCATATTCAGAGGGAAGGCAGGAACCTGGTAGCTGAGAAGCTTCCAGTGAAAACTACTAGTGCCCTTGTTATGAAAAGTCCTTGACATAGATACCTAGGAGCATTAAAAAGAAATGGAAAGCGTTGTCCGTGCCTGTCTGAAGAAACTAAGTACAAGGACCTTTGGGGATTTTTGCGAGCCACTGAAATGGGCTTTGGAGAGCTAAATTTGTATTTGTCTTTATATTTTATTGCATTTCCATCTAAGTACAGCCCCTACAGATGCTGCTTCATGCTCCAAGTAGTTTAGCCAGTGAATTTGAAGAAGGCTCCTGGGAAAGGAATCTTTTAACACTCAACTGCTTTCTTTCTTTTTTTTTTTTTTTTAAAACACTCTTTCTCTAGCCTCTCTCTGACCACTCAAGGAGTCATTTTCTTTTGCAGTTGAAAGGGCTTTTGTTAAGTGGCCTGGAAGTGCAATGCTGTGCATCCATCTTGGAAAAATTAATCCAGGAGTGAAAATACCAAATGGGATCCAGTTGTTTCTATTCTGAACTAATGCCTTCTTCAGTGGTTTAATTGAGAAAGCAGAGCACTTCCTGCAAGCCTCCCTGCCACTCCTCTGAGAGTTATCAATGCCTCCTTCTTCTAATCAAGACCCTCATCAAAGCTGAGGGGAGGCAAGTCCTTAACAAGCAGGAGACTGAAAAGAAAAAAAGTGGGTTGCTGCTCTCATCAGTCACTAGAGAAGCTGCAACTGAATTTCTTAGAAATTTTACAAGTGAATCAATGAGGCAGAGAAAAAATAATTTACAGTGTTTAAAATGCACAGTCACAAAGTTGCATGGGAGACAGAAGCATTGGCTTCAGGGTCAGGTAATGGAACCTCCCTACTTCACATGGACAACTCCGCCTCTGGGCTGCAGTTTCTTTTTATCTAAGTGGGATAATGGCATGATGGCATGTGCAAAACATACAGGAGTACCAAGAAGCAGGGAAGATTTTGCATGAAGAGGAGTAAAGATTAACAGTGTCCATTTTGGATGGAATTTGTGTTGTAACCCAACAAAAGACCTCCTCTGGTGTCTCTGGCTGTTCTCTCCTTTCTACTCCAGCATTGCACCATATTGTGCTGAGTGCATTCTCCTCCCTGCAGTAGACCCTGAGGTCATATCTGACCCTACCTTAGGCAGCTTTCTCTTTATTCATGTGATCTGACACTGAGTAGCAACTTAACTACAACTAATTTGATAGGTACATTAAGCATTTTATGAGTGGATATATTGGTTTTTTTATTTGTTCGTTTGCTATTTGTTGCTGTGCATCAAACTCAGAGTCTCTCATATGCTAGGCAAATGATCTACTACTGAGTTATACTCTAACCCCTTCTGTTTTGATAGAATAAAATAATATTAAAACTGTAAGAGAGCTCTGGAATCAATCTTTGATGCAGCATCTATGCTTGCTGAAACTTGGGAGTTGGATTGTTGTAACTTGGAGGTAGATTCAGAATCAGAAAGTTGATGTCTATTGTCCTGAGCACTGCTTTTTTTTTTAATTCAGGTGTCAGAAAATGAGGAATCAGGGTCTGTGGCTTCTTATAAACAGCTGGTACAACTGATTTTCTCCTTTTACTTCTTCAGAGTAAATTTTTATAAAACAACTGCAAACTTTTCAGAAAACTTTCACTAGGTAAAATGCGTTCAAGGAATGTTTGAATTAAGTTCAGTGAATTAGAATATTTTCTGACAAAGCACATGGACCAGAGATCTGACAAAAGGTTGATTAAAGACAAGGAGAAGTTAGTATTTTCTAATAAAACCTGTAAATTCATGGAGAAAGTAATATGAAGTTTGGGACTAGTATGGGTTATTTTATGATTAATGCATATTAAAAATCTTCATTACTTGATGAAAACTAATTTAATAGCTGACCTTAAAATATTCATGCAGTTAAACAGCACAAGATTCCAATTTCATAGTATCAAGTATATATCATCAATTAGATCTCATTGATTGAAGATTCGTGATAAGCATGACTGGAAAAGGCTGATGTTCACTTTTATATTGTCTGGTTTAGCAGGCTTCCCATATGGAAACAGTGTCAGAGCTGTGATTAAATTCCTTAGGTCAGTTTGTTTTTTCCACTTAGCTATAACGTAAGTTTTAGGGGCAGAGGTCTTCATTTTTAAGTCCAAGTCCATCAGTAACTACAACTTAGTACAATATAATGGGCTTAATGCACTGCTCTATAAAACAGGGATAATAACAATGACTTTACATGCCTTATATCACTATCTGTGAAACAAACTGGAAAGCATACCTGCATCTGCATCCTCAGTGAACACATCGTCAGCACAGACCGAGTTGTGATTATTATTAGTAACAAGCATGCTAATGATTTCAGATTATCTTTCATCAAAAAAGTTAGCTATACCATATGTGTTTGCTTGTTTCATGCCTCTGTGTGTACTTCAGATTATCAACTTATAATTTACAACATATTGCTTAAGTTAGAGTTACCTCTGGCATATATTAACCTAACTCATATTACATATGCAGTTTTCCATATCTGGAATTTGCTCACTGTTTTCTTTTGTGGAAGACTGAATTATTCCTTATGATATTTGCTGCTCCTCCTTTGGGTTGTTGTCCCTACTCAAGGATTATATATACCCTGTTCTCACATTGGTGAGAGTGACCAATGACGAGTTACTATGTCATTTGTCTTGACTGGTAAAATGTGGAAGAAACACTTAGAAAATCTAGAAAAACCTTTGAATACAAACTCATGGTTGTTAGTGTCACTTTTTTCCCTCTACCTCCAATCACCTGTTAAGAGCTTGGGTCTCAGACATGGCATGACAGAGAACAGGACAGCATGTGACTGAACAGGAACACATTATATAAGCAATAAAAGAACTCTGAAATGCTGTCTTTTACATCCTGGGTTTATTTATCATGGAATAACTTAAGCTAAGCTAATACAATAGCTTTAGAGACTATAGAAATGTTTGCATCCCACCCTACTTAAATGCTTCCCGCTTATCTATGACATACTGTCCAAACTCCGCAGCGTTACGTTTTGAAATTCCCATGCCCTGGTTCCCCTTAGTCCTTCCTCAGCCTCGATGCCTGCTTCTCCCACACGCACACTCCAGCCGCCAACACTTTCAGGATGTTTTTTGTTCTCAGAGAGCTTCTACTCCTGTGCATGCACCTAACTTTCTGTGAACATAGAAGATTCCCATTTGTCCTGCAAAACCCAATTCTAGGCATTCTTTCTTCTGGAAACACCATGATCCTGACACAGACAAGCAGTCCTTCCTTTATAGAATCCTTTATATCTCTGCATTTTTTTCTGTAAATACAGTTATCATAAGACAACAATAGTGCAATATTTGAACTTCTTTGTTTAGGATTACATTTACTTCTCTGTTCCTGATAATGCCTGGTGCAATGGAGAGAATCAATAAATGCTGATTTGTATTTTCTTCTTTTATTTTGTAGTGAAGAAAATTAAAATACAAGCTGTGTTTGAAATGAAGGGAGCCCATTGTGTGGCCTTAAGAGATTCACACTCCTTTTTAAGTCTCAATTTCTCCCTCAGGAACAGTCTGTTTTAGTTTCAGAATGTGCTTTGAAATTACAGAGTAAGGCTTTTAAAGTAGAAGATATTAATCATATTCAACATGATTTACAAACATATTTCATTAGCTCTCCCTAAGTCCCATTGGACAAGTATTAATAGGGGTTTTATTGACACAAATCTTTTAAAATGAGTTGTCTCATTTGAAAATCAAATCAATGTGTCAAAATGTAGTTGAAATGGTATGCCCTTTTCTATTTCATCTATTTTAGTTCAGTGATATACTTCCACTCGTATAATACCCTACTGAAACAAGTGCATACATGAGCAACTCTCCAGAGTGTCACGAATCATATGTTTGGGAGAAAAAGGTAAGAATTTTCCAAGTCAAAGATTTGTAGGAAGCTTGCAGGCAAGGATTACATTTCAACCTACTTTGAAATTTCTCAACCCAAAAGAAGCTGGCCACCACTATATACCCCTAAGTCTTCACTATGAGAGACTAGAAGACAATTTCCAGTTTAGGAAAAAAACAAACAAACAAGAAAACATGAGGTCCATTTTGCTCTCTCTAGGAGTCCAACAGGATAAGTGAAGTGCCAGACATGAGGGATAAAAAGGATCATAGTGAGCTGGAATCTCTGCCCTAGGAGGCATACAGTCCAGTGGCACAAACATCTCAGAGAGTGAGAAAACAATTGCTTTGTTCAACATCATAATAAATGGTCCAAATCAAGGGGAAGAGAGAGTGAGAGAGAAGAGAGAGAAAGCACCTGGAAATTTTTCTCCCTGAAGTTGGAGAAAGGATTGGGAGAAGAGAGAGTGCTGTTAAGCTGGAGAAAGGTGGCATTGAATTAGACTTTAAGGATCAAGAGTCAGTGCTGTGTGGAGAGGACAGAGGACATGGCATGTGCAAAGGCGATGGGCAGAAGATGTGCCCTATAGATGGGAACAATGACCACATGTTTGAATCCAGCAGAGGATGGTAGGACACACATTGATGATCAATCCAGTACATGGTCTTTATTCCATGTTGCTATTTGAAACTTGCCTGTGTGACCCTCTAACTAAGAGCAACATGACAATGGATGGGTTTTACCCTGAGTGGTAGGTTTTTACCTGAGGGGTAGTGGGGAAAGAGACTCAACCTTAACAAGAAAGGGAAATGAAGACACTCTAAAATTCTATGGAATTAGGCATCACTTGTCTATCCAAGTTACCATTTTAACAGAAACTGTTTTACAGATATCTCAGTCATACACACATACATACACATTACAGTGTCTTCAACTAAAGCATAGTTAATTGAATGACAGTAACCTCAAAAGAGGGGATAGTAAATGTCCATTTAAATTACATTTACACATATTTTAAATATCATTTTTACAGAAATACAGGAATAAAATTGTAAACAGTGTGATCTTTCCCTATGAAATGCAGATACATGCAGGGTGAGGTGGCACACACCTGTAATCCCAGCAACTTTGGAGGCTGGGGCAGGGGGATTATGAACTCAAAGCCAGCCTCAGCAAAAGTGAGGTGCTAAGCAATTCAGTGAGACCTTCTCTTTAAATAAAAGACAAAATAGGGCTGAGGATGTGGCTCAGTGGTGCCCCTGAGTTCAATCCCTGGTAACCTCCTTTCAAAAAAAAAAAAAAAAAGAAAAACAGAAAAGAAGATAAACACAGAAACTGTTCAAAACATTAGAAAAAAACAGATAAATTTACAACAGTAGGTCTCTCTGGGTGATAATCCTCTAAGTGATTATTTATTTATTTATTCTTAACCTTTTATGTTTACCAAATTTTCTGGAATGAGCATGTGTGTTTATCATCCCATGCATAGAAATATACTTGCTAACAACAAATCTGTTTCAAAGATGAATAACACGGCTTATCCTTGGCAGGATTAGCTTTGCTTACAATAGGTAAAACAGTCCACTCACCAGACTTAAACACTCTCTTTGGAGATAATTGAATCTTATTATCAAGAGTGCTTCATGAAACGCTATGATTTACCTTGACCGCTCAAATGTGTTTCTACCTCAAGAATTACCTTAACACCTTACACAACGCAGGACTTGGGTGACCTTTTATATAGGATTAAAGCACCGTATAATTAACTTTTTTAAATACAGAGTTAAAACTTAATGAAAACGTGAGGTGAAATGCCAAGAGTTAATTTGCGGTCTCCTTTCCCATTTCACATTCTGAGCTCCTGAAGGCTTAGTTGACTTCTTTCAGGGGCTTTAATTCTGACCAGAACAAGATCGGCTAACTGCATCCTGGTAGATCATTGGCAAGAAAGACCAGGAAGAGAACCCCAGTGTGTGGAGCCTAAGGAGAAAGGGTGAAGGTGAAGTTCCCAGGCATCCCAAGCTCCATGAGACGCTATCTCTGAAATCAGACAAATCTGAAGACAAACCTCTGTTTTACACTTATTAGCAGCGTAATTATAGCCAAATTACTAAATCTCCAAAATTCAATTACATTGTATGTAAAATGGGAATGATAACATTGTACTGCATAGACTTATGTGGAAGTTTAAAGATTGTGCATATAAATCACCCCTGATACATTTTAAGAGCACAATACGTATTTATTGTTAACTCATTAAAGATTCTTCCTGTGCAGTCTGTTATGCCTCCAACCTAGGTCACATCTTTCTTCCTCCCCATCTCTCACCTGCATTTAAGTCAAATGGAAATGATTGCCTTTTGTTGAACATCCTATTTCCTGATTGTAGCCAAACCTATTTTTTTCCTCCAAAACAGATTTCTTGTCTTCTACAATCCCAGATTTTTCACTTAACACTTGGATCCCAGGAATATGCACTCTCTATCTCAACTCCTTAGCAGCTGGAGGCCAGCAGATTTTGGAAGTAAGTTACAAGAAAGAGCACAACTTCTCACAGTTTGTCTTTAAGGCAGAGATAGATTACATTTTTTATAACCCCTTCTCTCCTTTTCTTTAATCTGCTATTTGTAGATGACAGTTTAGACCAAGATAATGGGTCATATCCAGAGACAGTAGATAAATGAGTTAGAAAAATTATAAAGGATTGTATCAACCTTGGAACTTTGCCTGAGATGGAAATAAATGTCTCTTTTGCTTATACTACTGTTACTGGTGTCTATCTGCAATTTACAGCCAAACTAAATCCTACCGGGTAAAAAGCCAATGTCTTGATAAATCCTAATGATTCTGCGTGGAATGTTATTTCTTGTACTGAGTTGTATAATAGGCAATTTTTTCTACTTTCCATGAAAATGCAGCTTAAGTGTTGTCATCCAGGATTTCTTCCTGGATTCCTTAGGCTAGGCAAATCTAAGCAGGTACATCATCTTCATCATGGCAATTATCACTATATATTTTAATGATTACTTTCCCCTTCTTCACTGTACTGTGAGAGCCTTGCCTTATTCATTTCTTGATTACATAAGCCATTTTAAAGCCCATAGTAGGGATACATGAAACCTCTGAGTGAATGGATAAGTACATGAATAAACAAGAGGAAAACAATTCATGGGGATTTCTCTATTTCTATTCAGTCAGGGTCCTCACAGCACTCAATTTTTTTTTCCTCATCTACCCATCCTGTTCCTCAGCAATAGAAAGGAGTTGCTTCAACTCTGAGTAACAATTGCCTTCAGAGTTTCTTAGTCACATCAGAATGCCCTCCTCCAAGGTTCACTGTGATTCCCTATTGATTTTTCTAACCAGAAATTTCAGCTTCACTGATGAGACTACAAAGGAGAGGAGGAGGAGGAACCCTGTGAAACCCATGCGTACTTCAATCTCCATTACCTTCTGCCGTTCTAGTCCCGAGATGATTCAATTATGTAGTATGTTTTCAGGCCTTTTCCCCCCAACCATAGGACTACTTAAGAGAAATTAAACAAGTTACATAAAGGAGATTATATTGCTACTCTTCCAAACCTTAGAAAAAAAATGAATCATCAGAAACTAGAATAGACCAATACATGTTATTTTGATTTAAACTTCAGATTAGTTCATTGGTGGGGTTTATGTGCTAGTATATTGCTACTACAAATTTTCCTAAAATATCAATACAAAAATGTAATTAGATGTTCTTTCAAGGTCTTATTTCCTCCAATCTACAGAATATAAATTGCTTTCTAAAGCTCTCTTTACATTACCAAATAATCCATATTGCTTAGATTTTGTATGTGGTAAACACAACCCTGGCTGTATTATCACAGCTCAGATATGTTCAAATTCAGATTCAATTGGCTTCAATTATGGTGGCTTCAGCCAATTGTAAAGGAATTTTAATCTAAAATGTATGCTTTCAATGGTTCAGAGGATTTTAGAATTTGAACTCTGCTTTCTCAGTTAGCACTTTAAGTGATATGGGAATGAGAGAGGGGAATAGTGGCTGGCTTGATTACAACGTAATTCAAACTGAACTGTTTGCAGCAATTATTCACAAAGTTGCCAGGTAATATGAACTGGTTAGCATTAACTCCTCATAGACTAGTCCTAAACCATTTGCATACAGCATTTGTATTTATATTGGGGCTACTTTAAGGTAATTAATGTTTAACTTAATTTTTGTGAGTGCCTACTAGAAGTCCTATGGGCAAGCTTGCTGAGCTTAACCATGAGCATATTGATGAGACACTTACATCCATCTTCGGCTTATGGAAGAGACCACTAACTCTGTCCTGGCTGAATAAAGACAGCATTTTGAGAAGATCTGACATCTGCATGGGTACAATTGTGAAAATGTGTGTAGTTAGTTATGCAAGGCAGTAAAGAGAAGTGTCCCAGGTAGAACAGGAAGTGGGGAAGAGAAAAGGCTGGAGAGCTAAGGAGCAGCTAGTTATCTACCATCCCTTCCACTGTACAGCTTTGGATCAGTTAAGGCCACAGGCCTCCTGCCCACTGAGAAGCAAGAGTCACTGATCAGTCCAAACTCAAGAGAGAGAATTGGCATGGTAAGGAGAGATGCAAGTTCCGGCATCAGGCCACCAGGGATTGAGTTCCAGCTCTAATATTTTAGCCATGGATTCATTTTGTAACCAGCAATTACCTGTTGAGTGTTTTCTATGTTCCAATGATTTTTCAAACACTTGGAATACAACAAAACTGATCAATCCTCTGTAGCCATGGAGCTTATAATCTAATAGGACAAACTGTTTGAATGAACACATTATTTTGGTTCTTTAGAGCAGGATTTAACTAGACTGGTTCAGGAACAGTCTGGTGTTAGAGTGTTCTTGTGAACTTCTATGAGAAGGGGACTTTTAAGCAAAGATTAGAAGGAGGTGGTGGAATTGGTTATAGGAAGGTCTCTAATGAAACTATGAACATGGGCAAGTTTGTATCTATCTGCTAGTTTCACCATCTGTTAAATGGGAATGACAATAATAATGAAGTCATTGGGTTATTATAATAATTAAATGAGTTAATACATGTGCTATTCCTAGGAGAGTGTCTGACAGAGTAAGTATTAACTAAGTACTTGCTATTGTTGGTGTTGCTGCTGCTGTTTTCAAACTGGGCCCTCTTGCTCATTTTTCCTTTCAGAAAATCTTCACAAAGTCATTCTTGTTTCCTCTTTTTGCTGCATGCCTATGTAATACATTAGTAAACCTTGTCACTGTGTTCAAACTATGTCCCAGATCTGACCTCTTCCAACCTTCTCCACTGCCACTAGAATAATCTAAAATGTTCTGAACTACTCAGAATCCTCCAAAGTTTTTTCTTTGCCTCCTTTCTTGTTGTTCCATGATCCATTCTTCATGTGGTATTTTGTTTTGTTTGTTTCCTAGTTCATTTTTTTTTTTTTTAGACATAAATCGTGTCCTGTTGCTTTCCTGAATGGAATCTCCAGTAGCTTCCCACTGCGCATGCATATTACAGCATTCAGAGGTATTCTCCCAGTCTGCAAACTGTGACGGGGTCTGGTCCCCACTTCTTCTGCTCTAGCAACTGCTTGTGGTTACCTGAAGAAGCTGAGCTTGTTTCTTCCCTGGGACATTTCTTTTGCTCTTCTTTCAACCTAGAATGATTGCCCCATTTATCTTTGCATAGCTAGCCCTTTTCTTTACATCAAGGGTCAGTTTAAAATCTATTTCTTCGGAGTGTTTTGTTTTGTTTTGTTTTTGTGACCATTCAATCTGGAGATGGCCCCTAGTCAACCTCTGTCATAGTAGCCTGTTTAGTTTTCTTCATAGGGCTCTATTTTAGGATCTGTCATTCCATTCCTGGAGTGTGAAAGCTTGAATCTTATCAATCTTGCTCATTCCTGTTTCCCCAGGATGCATCAGTGCAACTAGCCCTGTTGGATGAATGGCATTTTTTTTGGCTGAAGTTTGGAGAAGAATAAGACACTGAGCATTCTCTCAGATCAGCATGCATATGCAAACTAATGTTGACAATCATTGTCCAGGCAAGGAAGATACCCTAAGGTTCAGTGATTTAACCTGCATAGTCTTAGACTCCTTTGGGTTCTGATAGTCTATGAAATCCTGGGGACTACATATCAAAGTATTTACAGTTACCTGAATATTTTCTGTTGATTCCACATCAGTATCATTGCAAATATTTGTAATACATTTCCATACCTGGTCCACATGGAATATTCCAAGTATCACTTCAGGAACGATTTAAGCATCATCTGCTATAAAATTATTTTTCTGAACCACCACTGGAATTCTTGCAAATCTCAGTTTTGATTTTTGTCATGCTGTGCTGCAATTACTCATCTACAGATAATTCTTTTCCTTTTAACCTTGGAAATTTTGAGAGCAATGAAAATATGTTAGTAATCTTTGTACATATTCAAAAAATAATAGCTGCTCATTATTTGATGAATGAAGATCCAGGTGTTGTCCTGTTGATCTCATGTACTATGATAGCATATTAACAAGAGAATCTAGACCAATAACTGAATATTGAACATGTGCACCTTCTTAAAACACATGACTCCTTGTCATTGTATACACTGGCCCTGCATAGAACTTAGACACAGAAGTGAGTTTGATAGTAGAAAACTGTAAAGAGTGAACTCATATTTAATCTTAGAATGGAACACTATCTTCTCAATTACTTAATTGATAAATGAACTGAATTGCTTCAGAAAAATTACAATTTATCCTAAAGATAAAATTGAATATGATGTAATAAAATGTGGCCTTGTGTCACAATCATCTGTATTTGATGCAGATAAAGAGATATAAATCTCTTTCTCTGTCTTTAAAATGGCCATAAAAATATATAGTTCAAACCTAGATGACACAAATGGGCCAAAATTTATGACAGAACTAGCTTTTAATATAATTTTCAGATTTTTGAAGATATTTATGGGAAAGGTTGAACTCAGTTTGGCACAAAACAAAGCAAAGCATAAACTATGGCAGTGCTGGCCAATTTATCTGTGTTATTGTAAACATTTCCATTTAAGAGAATAAAATATTTGAGCTGAGGTATAGCTCAGTTGGTAGAACTTTTGGCTATCTAGCAGGAGCCAGACCCTGAATTTGATTTCTAACATGACACACACAAACACACACACACACACGCACGTCAAATGTTTTTCAAAAAGAAATTAAGGTAATTTACAAAAATCATAATAGCAAAAAAGGAAAATAAGAGATAAATACAATTAGGAAAATTAGAAATATTTGTTTTAAAAGAATTCTTTTAGATTCTTTAGGAATTATCACTATGATCATGAACTAAAATTAAAGTTTGGCAGTAACCTGTTAGCAATACAAAAATAGAAACAGTAAAATGATGGCTTTTGCTTCAAGAAAAACAAAAAAGATTTTCCTAGTGTTGATTGTAAAATAAGCCTGTTACCTACAAAACTTGATATATGGAAAATCATGTGATAATAATGTTCTTGTAATCAATACAAATGCCAAGAATAGCAACGTAGTGGTGGTGGTGATGGTGGTGACAGGAATTCAGGCTGTAGAATATTCATGTCATAATCTAGCGTATGCCAAACTATATTTGAGGTACTTCATGGAAAGTTCCTGGATAGTCAACGATCATCTTTCAAGATCACCATTTTATAAATCACAAGCATTCAAGGCTACCCAGTTACTGACTTTTAGCACTTTCTGACTCCAAGATTCATGCATTTTCCACCATCATCTATAATAACAGCAGAAGTAGTTTGTAGATTATAAGATGAAAGCACAAGTCAAGTACAATTCAACTGGGGAACAAGTTAATCTATTAAACTATTGTTTTCTGTTGGCTGCAGATGATACATAAATAAAATTTTGATATCCCATATGGGTACGGGAGGTATATGATATTCCCTTGATTATCCTTCTTTCTTGCTTTCTTGAGTACAAGCAGATAGTTTGTAGTTATGCTCTGAGAAGGTCTTAAGAGTGCCAAAATACAGATTCAAATTCAGCAGTACTAAGCAATCCTTATTTTAGGTGCTTGTATCTCATCTCTTACTCTAGAGCATCATTATTCTATATTAGTACTATTTATTCAAAGGAAACTTAGTAGTAAACACTAGATTCTTGTATCTCTACTAGGTCTGTAGCCACATGACTTTAATATAAAATGCAAGTGGACAAGTCAACATACACTATAAGAATTGAAATCCTTAGCCAATAATTTGACCACACATCTCAATTACTGATATAAGAAGCAAGGCATTTTAACCTGTGTGAAACATTCAAAAATGTTTTTTCCAAGTGCAAACTTTTGCATAAGATGCATAGAAATGGATATATGAATGAATTCATAATGTGTGAACCCAAACGTCTTTGCTTTTCCCAAGTCATGAATCACTATATTGATAAACCACAGCCAAACATTATGATATACACTGGGACAGGACAAGTAAAAGCAATCATTGCCTTGAAAAGATGACTGGGTAACATTTAATGCAAGAATTAACATGCTTTCTAGAAGTAAAAGTGTATACAAAGGCATGAATAATTTTCTGGTTTACTTCTTTGGAAGAATCAATGCTCATCTACAACAGAAGCTCAAAATTTTCCAGCCAGAAAAGAAATCTTAAATTGCATGGAAATTGTACTTCAAACATCATCTACCCTAGAATGTTGCAATTTGTGAAAATTGCTTTGGAGTATTTACCTCTGGGTGTGCAAAGGAAATGTCTTCTTATAATCAGTAGCAGAAACGTGAAATGTGCTTCTAAGCAGCATTACAACACTCACACGCTCAGGGAGATCTTGGCACAGGTAAGGCACGCTCCCCAAATGCAATTATCCAGCATTAAAGAGCATTATTATTGATGTTTTATACTCCATCTGACTAACCACAACAGGAAAGAATCATGCTACCTCAATTACCCAGAGTCACTCTTCCCTGCTCTTCTTTTCTATGTACCTGATGTGTGGCTTTGGAATGTAAGTCTAATTGTCCTCAGTTGGAAGTAAATAACAAATTCTTTCAAGCAGGCAGTAACACTCAGATAAATGTGGAGAGCTTGCACTTTCCAGCACCCACTGCTCCCCACAGTAACTCCACCCTGGCTGGAATGGGCAGTTTCTTCAGAAGAATGGTATGCTTGTTGCATTCTTGAACACAGAGTGTTTTTAATTTATTTATCCCAAAACAACTAGGTGGCACTGAGTTGCTGTTATACATAGATCACCAAAAAGGTTATTTCATAGCAGGGATTTATTTTATGCTGTCAAAGAGAAAGAATACTCTAAATAAATTGAAACCGGACTTTATTGGTTTCTCTCTTCCCAGAAGAGGAAATTATTTGCTGGGGTGATGTAGGATCATGAAGACTGTGTTATTACTCCTCTGGATGTTTTGTTTAGTAGTCAGGGAGAGGAATGAAATTAACATTTATTGAGTTCCTGGATAGAAAGTGGTACTGTACTCGTCTATGTGGATGATATTTAATTGCATTTCTGTAATAACTCTGAGAGAGAGATGTCATAATTATTTTTCTCTACAATAAAATAAGAGAAGCATTTTACATTTATTAAGTGCCTCAGATGTACAGGTCACTCCTGTCAGTCAGCACATATGATTCCTCATATGCATAGTATGCTCAATCCTTGTAAATATCCTGTCTATTGAAAGTTTAGGACAACAGATAAATGAAATAAGCCAATTTGAGTTAGCTAGTAAAATTCATACTATTTATAATTAACATTCTATGTGAGGAAGCCAGGAACTGGGATCCTCTTAATTTCAACTAACTAGGACCTACGGTAAGTTATAGCGTTAATTCAGCAAATAGAAACCACATCAACTGCATTATACCTATGCTGGACACCGTCACCTTTGAACCATCAAGAAGCCACAATGAAAGGACAATACCATAAGCAACCCCAGGGCAGAAAGACAGGGGGAACCTGCTCAATGATCAACTCCTTTAACATTCCATTTTTCTATGAGCTAATAAACTTCAGAGTAAGTTAGTTGAGGTTTTGTATCACTTGAAGCTGCTTGAGTAGATGAATGTTCCTGTCACCTTTCTCAGGTAACCCCTGTCTGTATCATATGTAGGTTGCCATCCACAACTGATCCTTTACTTTTCCTATGTGCACACTGAAGTACCAATGCGTAAGGATGTTAACACTTCCCAAGGGAGGTAGCAGAACTCACATTCTAACAAATGTATCTGACTTCAAGGCAAGCCTTCCTACGTCATGTGCTGCTGTACAGTGAAGGACAGCTGGCCATTTGAGGAGAGGATAGATATAAGAATGACTTGAGATTCATAAAATGGATGTGAAATACATACCTTTGGAAACAAAATAATGAAGTCATTCAAAGTGACCCCACTCATATCCTCAGGAGATACTGCAAATGTACAAAGCCCTTGTAGACAGTGCAGTTAGCAGAGACAAGGTTAAAGGTGCTCATCATTCTCTCTTCCAGCATAGAGCAGGATGGCCTATTCCAGTCTTCTTCCTCTATCTCAAGGACAATGAGTTTAAGATGGAAGAAGCCCCAGACAACAATTTGTGAAAAGACTAGTTACTTAGGAGTTTTCATTTCTGGGTGTTCAAGAAGAATGTCTGATAATCTAGGGAAGACATGTGTACCCAAGAAGAATTGAAGAACTTAGCCCCTCAGAACAAACAATCTCAAAGTAAGACATCCTAAATGCATTATCTCACATTAAAGAACATTTTACTTGATAAGTTATTACTTAATCTTTCACATCAGATTAATTATCAATTTTTATTCCAACAACACCAAGCTTATTATCTTATATTCTAATGTTGTACATAGTCAATAAGGAAGAAATAAGCAAAATGTATAGCAAATTACCTAGTGTTAACTTTTAAAGATATAAATCAATGGAAGCAATGAAGTATCAGTTGGATAGATAGGTAGTGAAAATATTGGGTAGTATCACCTGTGAAAACTTCATATTGAAGTTGACTTTCAATAATTAATTCATTGTTATAATTAATTCACAAAAAAGTACACCAATCCTAAATGCAGCATTCAGTGAAATTTGCCAATATGTATATTCCCATTTGTGCCCTATAATCTAGTTATAGATTAGTTATAGAGCATCTCCATCACCCAACTTTTCCTTGTGTTCCCATGCAGGTAATCCTGAATCTGGGGCTATAGGAAACACTAATCTTCTTTCCGATACTATGCTTCTAAACATATTTCTCTTTTCCAAAATTTTAAACAGAATTTTCTTGCATGTATTTTTGTGTCCATAATATGGTTTTGGGGATTCATCCGTATTAAGTACAATATTTCACCTGTATCTATGTATCTATAGATATATTTCTATATATTTTAAATGTATTTTTATACATTTACACTTTGAGACTACACTGTAGATTTTTATGCCTTCACTTTTAGTGGACATTTGGGATTTTTGTAGTTTTTATTATAAAATTTGTGTACTATCTGTTCTCATTAGCAAATTATGTGTGAATCTATAAGTAAGCACATGTTCTCATTTTTCCTTGGTAAATAACTATGAGAATAATGGTTGAGGCATTTAGTTGGCATTTTAACTTTGTAAAGAAAGCTACCCAAAGGTTTTCCAAAGTAGGTATAAAACTTACTCTCCCACCTAAGAGTGTGTGTGAGATTCAGTTGCTTCATATCCTCTCGAACACATGGTGTCATTAAAACTTTGCTGTAGTGTCTTGAATTATCGTTTCTCTGAGAGTGCATAATGTTGAACGTGCTTTCAGGTGCCTTAGATTATTTGCATATATACATTTTACCATATGTATTCTAATATACAGATATGTATGTATTCTAATATATATCTGTATGTGTATACATATATTAGAATAGTCATCAATTTTGACAAAACAAGGTGAGATTTCAATGGAAATTGTTTTCAGATTAACTGATAATACACATACATTATATATATGTATATATATATGTACACACATATATACACATACATAAATACAGAGAAAGGGGGCTTTATTTCTTATAATCTTGCTGAATTTGCTCTTTATTTCAAATATATCCTTGCATATTCCTTAAGATTCTCTATGTACCTATGGTGGCAAATGTCATTATTTCATTCCTCCCTTACAAACTACTATGTGATTTTTTTTTCTTTTATTATGTTAGTTAGAACATTTGCTACAATTTCAAATAGCATGTTTTCTTTCTTTCTGGTATTAAGGGAAATACCATTGCTTTTTACTATTAAGTATCATGTTAGATGGAGCTTCCTCATTGTTTCCCTTTGACATGCTGTGATAGTCTTATTTATAACAAATTAGAGTTGAACATTGTCAAGTTATTCCCCCATATCTACTAAAATGATCACTTTTTTTGTTGTTTTTATGAATAACACTTATTGCTTTTTAAATGTTAAGGCAATCTTGGAATCATTGGGTCAACTTCAATTGCTTTTGATATATTACTACATATTTTTTAAGTTACTCAATTTGATTTGCTAACATTTTGCTATGGATATTTATTTCTAGGTTTATATGAAATTTGGTCTGTTATTTTATTGTCATCCACTGTGCTTTTCTAGCTTTGATATCAGAGTAATACTTGTTTCATCAAATAAAGCAACAAATGCTTCTCCCTAAAGAAGTAAGCAAGAGTAATTTGTATTGTAGCTACTTCTTTGATGCATAATAGAATACACAAATGTAGCAAGCTGGGTCTACTATTTATAAGTAAAAAAATACTTACAAATTTAATGTCTTTTGAAGATTATCTTTTTTTCTATTTCTTCCTAAGTCACTTAGAGCAATTTTTATGTTTTAAAAAATTTATCCTTGTAGTTTATGTGCATGGGTTTTTATTTACTGGCTGAGGCTGTTCATAATATATTTTTATAATCGCTCCTTCCAAAAGCTTTATGATCAGTAGTGATAACCTTTAATTCATGACAGTAGTATTTTTCTATTTTCTTAATTTATCTAGCTAGAGGATAAGAAATTTTCTTAATCTCATCCAAGAACTGACTTTTTGTCTTTGTAAATTTTTAGTATTGTTTATCTGTTTTCTATTATAGTTTTTATTGTTAAAGTTGCAGTTTTCTCATATTCAATTTTCTTTTTTAGTTTCTTAATGCATGGTATTGGATTAACTTAATTTTAATAGAAATGAAAGTATGAATTCCCGCTATTCAGTATTTAAATTGTTTACCAAAATTAGAGTTTTTCATTTTCATTTAAGTTTTACAAAGTTGTATGTATCTATGTGATTACTTCTCTGGATCATGTATTTTTCATAAGTTTCTTGTTTAACTTCCAAATATTTGAAGATCATGCCAATATTCTTGACATTGATTGCTAATTCAATTTAGTTGTAAACAGAGACAATGATCTATGTTTTTAATATTTTAAAACAATATGAACAAGCATATGGCTTTTTACAAACACTCTACTTATACTCTAGAATAATGTATATTCCTCTGTTGTTGAGTGGCACGTTCAATAAATAATAAGTTGTGTTACCTGGTAGTATGCTTTGTATATTCTCTGTACTAATTTATTTCTATCCATTTACTTGAAAAAATTACTGTGAAAGGAGTATTGAAATATCAGCCGTAATTGTGGCTTTACCTATATCACCTTTCAGGTTTGTCAGTTTTCTTGCCATGTATTTTGAATATTTTTAGTGTAGGTGTACATACTTAAATTAGTCTAGCTTATTTACTTCCCTTCATTATTACCATGAAAAGGATTTTTTAAAAAATCTCTGGCAATATTTCTTTTGAAGTCCGTTCTGTTTGATGTTAATACAAGCACTGTGTCAACTCCAGATCTCTTCAACTTGGTGATTATATGTTATGTGATTTTTCAATCAAATAACTTTAAATTTAACTGTATCACTACAATGGAAGTGTTTTTCTTATGACAAATATGCAATTTGGTCTTGCTTTTAAATCCAGTCCAACAATCCCTGTCTTTTAATTATGGTGTTTAGGCCATTTATGTATAAAGTAATTATTATATGGCTGGATTTAAATCACTCAGTTTATTAAAGATTTCTACAATCCTATTTGTTCTTTGTTACTTTTCTACTTGCCCTGTTTTTCTTATTGATTTTATAGATTCATTTTTCCCATTAAAATTTCATCACCACAACTGGCTAATTAATTACAATTCTTTATTGTTATTTTAAGAGGTGGTCTAAATTTTATCATGTGCATTTTAAATAACATTTCACTTTGTGCCTAAAGAAGTTTATAATCAGGTGGGGTGTGGGGATTAGAGAAGAATGGAGGAATATTAGATTACCTAGAGGGAAATGAGAGGAAGGAGGGGGCAGGGGTATGAAAAATGGTGGAATGAGACAGACATCATTACCCTATGTACATGTATGATTACATGAATGGTATGAGTCTACATCAAGAACAACCATAGAAAAGTTTTACCGCATTTGTGTACAATGAATCAAAACGCAGTCTGCAAAAGTAAAAAAATAAAAAAATTTTAAAAAGTTAAAACATTTGACTTCTACTCTCTATTTTTTATTCTATTTTATCTACCAATATACTTACTATTTCTAGTGCTTCTGTTTCCTTTTCGTTTTCCTAGATTGTATTTGATATAATTTTCTTCTGATTGAAAACTTCAACATTTTTATAGGGTTGTTGATGAATTCTCCCTACTTTCTTTTTTAAAAAATGACTTTGCTTTACTATTTAGAAGCATTTATTTGGACAGAGAATTTTAGTTTGATTTTCTTGTCTTTAATTGCTTTCAACATGTTCCATTGCATATTCTCAGGGATGTCAGCATCAATTATTCTCTTGGTTTCTGGGTTCATAATATGTATCTCTCTGACTAGTTTTATAATTTTTTTTATTACAGATATTCACTAATTTGATTAGTACGTGACTTGGTCTGATTATTTTTATGATTCTCTTGTTTGTGATTCCTTGAGGTTTCTGAACATATAGGTCACCATTTTTACTCAAATTTGGAATACATGTCAGCAATGTTTTTTTCAAGTATGTGCTCAGCCCCAACTTCCAACCTTGTTATTAGATACAATGCCAGTTTGCTTTATGTTGCTCCTAGGTCACTGAAGAATAATGTATTGCTCATTAATTTTTATGTATGTGCTTAAACCAGGATAGTTTTCATTACTATATCTTCCAAAAGTTCACTGATATTTTCTGGCATCATGTCTAATTTGGTATCAGTCCTAGTAGTTTTCTCCTCTGACTGTTTTTCTTCCTTCTTCTTCAAATGTTACATTTCTAGAACAAGAAATTCTAATTCATGTATATTTTATATATTTTCATTATTTATAGACATGTTTTCCTTTAAATTTTTGAGCCAAATTATAATAGTTATTTCAACATTATTTTGTTTTTTTTTATAATTCTACATCCTTTTGCCTTTTCTGAGTCACTTTCATTGGCCATGATTCTTCTAACTTTGCCTCACATTTTCCTGTATCTTTACATGTCTGGTAGTTTTCCAATGAATGTTGGGTATTTTCACATGCATAATTCTGTTGCATTTATTTTAAAGAATGTTGCATTTTGTTTTGTCATGAGTTAATTACTGAGAATTAGCTTAACTACTTTTAGGCTTGCTATTACAGATTTAGAGTAGCCTTCAAGAAAGGATCCTCCGGTATATCTAATGAATCTTCTAGGTATATAACAAGGACTTTCCTGTCTGCTTGGTCAGAACTGGAATGCCTTCCAGCTGTGTTCAATTAACCATTCTATTCTGTTCTTTGCCATCTCATGGAGTTCAGTCCTAATTATGCATGTGTGGTGTTCAGCCAGAATAAAGGCCCCAAAATAGAGCTCTGTGGCTTTTTTATTGGTGAACTCCCTTATTTCTGGCATAATGCTATTAAATTGCAGTTGCCTTAGCCTCTGCAACTTCTGATCTCTTTCCTTATCTAGACCATTTCTGTTTTACTTGGCATTTTCCCCCTTGAAATTTTGGTGTAAAAGGTATGTTGGGCCAAAGTCAAGGAAACTGTACATCTTACTTGTTCTCCTTCCTCTCATGGATTATAATGCTATGCCTATTTTTCAAAAATGGCTTTTTAAAAATATGGTATAGTTTTTATTTCTGAATTATGGAAGCATGAAAATGGACTTGGATACTCCATAGTTACCCAGAGCAGAAGGCTAAAGATATTGACCTTTGAGTAAAGAACAGGAAGAAGTGAAAGAGCTATGTCAATATCTGGAGTATGAACTTTCAAGGAATAGTAATAGCACCAGGGGGGGAAAAACCTAAGGCATTAGTGTATCTTGAAAATTAAAGGAACAATGAAAAAGGCAATATAAATGGAACAGAAGATGTAAGAAAAGAGAAAAATGGAGATCAGACATTGAATTTTTTCCAACTTATACAGGAAATTTTAGGTCCACTGTAAGGACTTTGGATTTTATTTTGAGATGAGAAACTATTGGAGAGTTTTGAACAGAGTGCATCATCTTACTTCATTTCATTTTGCTGCTGTGTAAATGTTAGATTGAACAGAGGTAAGGGCAGAAGCAGGCATCTCAGTCAGAAAGTTGCTATGATAATCCAGGAAATGCATGAAGATAGCTTGGACCAGAGTCCAGAACAATACTGGACTGGTCATGAGAGATGATGTACTTTTAAGAGTTTTAGAAGATGTAGAAATACATCTGAAAATACTATTCTGCATCCTTCTTGTAAAGACAACACAGCAAAGAAAAAAACATACTTTTGTTCCTTTGTTATATTAGTCAGGGTTTTCTAGGGAAATACAATCAACAGGATATATATGATTACCAAAGAAGATTTATTATGTTGGCTTATGTGACCAGAAGCTGGATAGTTTCACAATAGCTGTCTGTCTGCTAGAAAGCACAAAGAACCAGTAGTTCTTTGTCCAGAGATTGCTCAATCCAAGAGATTGGAGCCTCAGAACAAGAGGTACAAATGACACTGCCTCGGTCTAAGACTGAAGGACTAGAAATTCCCTGTGGAATCACTGATGAGAGTCTTCATTGAAAAAGTGAAGGAAGTAGAGTTTAGTGTCCCCTGGTGATGGCGTCACAACAGAGGCACCCACTCAAGAAGATTGAGTCTGTGCCCACTGTAGCTTCCTCTTCTACTTCTATTCTGTCTGGGCCTACAGCCTACTGGACAACGCTGCTTAAATTCAAGGCAAGACTTCCCCCACCCCCAGCTGCTGCCCCACATGAAAAGAGTGTCTGAAAACACTCTCATCGACATACTGAGAAGTTTCTTAATTTGAGGCGTTTCCTAGGTGTCTCTGAAACCAATCAAGTCCAAATTAACTATCACCTCTCCAACAGGAACCATAATTCCCTACTTATCTGAAAAATAAAACAAAACTCATCTAGACTGAGTAATATGCATAGGATTTTCTTTCATTGGTGTGCTTTTACTTATCTTTCTCCACTGTGAGAGCAGTAGTAGTTGTTTTGCTGTTATGAGTTTTCCTGTCCAAGTGGAATAAATCGTACATAATATTCCTATATACATATAAGAACATACCACAGTGAAGCTCAGACATCATGTACATCCACAAGAAATTAACTTACAAAACAACTTGGGTAAATGGAAGAATAATCAATAGAGTCCAGGGAAGGGAGCAGGGGAATGGGGGTGGGAGGGAAGGAGATGGGTATACCAAAAACTGAATTGGAACCAAGATATATTCCATGCTTTTATAATTATGTAAAAATGAATTGTACTGTCATGTATAACTAAAAAGAATCAATAAAAAAATTTTCCTGCCCAATTTCTCTTTGGATTAGTACATACTTTTTACAAATGTATATGCTTAGCCCTTAAGATAAGTTTTCAACTTGTCTATTCCATTGAGCTTATATAATTAAATCACTATATTAAGGGTCATTATTGGGACCTGGGTTCTAAGTGGGTAGAATATGAGTAAGAGTTTCTATCATGTGCATAAAAGTTTCTTCAAAGAAATGTAGGAATGAGACAAGTGAAAATCCATTAATTCATTTATGAGTTCCAGAAGTTTTCTGGTGGAATTTTTAGGCTCTTCTAAATACAGAATCATGTCATCAGCAAATAGGGATAGTTTGAGCTCTTCATTTCCTATTCATATCCCTCTAATTTCTTTGGTCTAATTGCTCTGGCTAGAGTTTCAAGGACAATGTTGAATAGAAGTGGAGAAAGAGGGCATCCCTGCCTTGTTCCAGTTCTCAGGGGAATGTTTTCAATTTTTCTCCATTTAGAATGATGTTAGCTGTGGACGTAGATATATAGCCTTTACAATGTTCAGGAACGTTCCTACTATCCCTATTTTTTCTAGAGTTTAGAGCATGAAGGGGTGCTGTATTTTATCAAATGCTTTTTCTGCATCTATAGAAATAATCATGTGGTTCTTGACTTTAAGTCTGTTGATGTGGTGAATTACATTTGTTGATTTCCAGATGTTGAACCTTGCATTCCCGGGATGAAACCCAGGTAATCAAGGTGCAATATCTTTTTAATATGCTTTTGTATGTGATTTGCTAAAATTTTATTAAGAATTTTTGCGTCTTTGTTCATTAGGGATATTGGTCTGAAATTTTCTTTCCTTGATGTGTCCTTCTCTGGTTTTGGTATCAGAGTGATATTAGCTTCCTAGAATGAGTTTAGAAGGGTTCCCTCCTCCTCTATTTCATGATATACTTTGAGGAGTACTGGAATGAGCTCCTCTTTGAAGGTCTTGTAGAACTCAGCTGTGATCTATCTGATCCTGGACTTTTCTTTGTTGGTAGGCTTTTGATGACCTTTTTCTATTTCATTGCTTGAAATTGATCTATTTAAGTAGTGTATGTCTTCCAGATTCAGTTTGTGTGCCTCATATGCCTCTAGGAATGTGTTGATGTCCTCCAGGTTTTCTATTTTGTTGGAGTATAAATTTTCAAAATAGTTTCTAATTATGGTTTGAATTTCATTAGTGTCTGTTGTGATATTTCCTTTTTCATCACGAATTTTAGTAATTTGAGTTTTCTCTCTCCTTCTCTTCATCAGTGTGGCTAAGTGTTTATCAATTTTCTTTATTTTTTCAAAGCACCAACTTTTTGTTTTGTCAATTTTTTTTAATTGTTTCTTGTTTCAATTTCATTGATTTCCCCTCTCATTTTAGTTATTTCCTGTCTTCTACTACATTTGGTGATGATCTGTTCTTCTTTGTGTAGGGCTTTGAGCTGTAATGTGAGGTCATTTATTTGTTTACTTTTCATAAAATTAATGCTCATAAATCGAAAGCATTTTTATTTATAAGTGATGCATCCTCTGAGAGAGAAATTAGGAAAACTACCCCATTCACAATAACTTCAAAAAAATAAAATACTTGGGAATCAATCTAACAAAAGAGGTGAAAGACCTCTACAATGAGAACTACAGAACACTAAAGAAAGAAATTAAAGATAATCTTAGAAGATGGAAAAATCTCCCATGATCTTGGATAGGCAGAATTAATATTGTCAAAATGGCCATACTTCCAAAAGCACTATACAAATTCAGTGCAATTCCAATTAAAATCCCAATGATGGACCTCATAGAAATAGAGCAAGCAATCATGAAATTCATTTGGAGGAATTAGAGATCCAGAATAGCTAAAGTGATTCTTAGCAAGAAGAGCGAAGTAGGGGGTATCACAATACCTAACCTTCATCTATATTACAGGAGCAATAGTAACAAAAACAGCATGGTATTGGCACCAAAATAGACAGGTAGATCAATGGTACAGAATAGAGGACACAGAGACAAACCCACATAAATACAGGTATCTCATACTTGATAAAGGTGCCAAAAACATACAATGGAGAAAAGATAGCCTCTTCAACAAATGGTGCTGGGAAAACTGGAAATCTTCCATATGCAGCAAAATGAAACTAAACCCATGTCTCTCACCCTGTACAAAACTCAACTCAAAATGGATCAAGGACCTTGGAATTAGACCAGAGACCCTGCACATAACAGAAGAAAAAATAGGTCCAAATCTTCATCATGTTGACCTAGGACCAGATTTCCTTAACATGACTGCCAAAGTGCAAGAAATAAAAGCAGGAATCAACAATTGGGATAGAGTCAAACCAAAAAGCTTTTTCTCAGCAAAGGAAACAATCAGCAATCTGGAGAGAGAGCCTTCAGAGTGGGAGAAAATCTTTGCCCCACACACTTCAAATAGAGCACTAATCTCCAGAACCTACAAAGTGCTCAAAAATCTTTACACCAAGAATACTAATAACCCAATCAATAAATGGGCCAAGGAAATGAACAGACACTTTATAGAGGAAGATCTATAAGCAATCAACAGATTTATGAAAAAATGTTCAACATCCCTGGTAAAAAGAGAAATGCAAATCAAAACCACCTTAAGGTTTCATCTCACCCCAATTAGAATGTCTTTTATTAAGAATATAGTCAATGACAGGTGTTGGCGAGGATGTGGGGAAAAGGGTACATTCTTACATTGCTGGTAGGATTGCTAGTTGTTGCAGCCACTCTGGAAAGCAGTGTGGAGATTCCTTAGAAAACTTGGAATGGATCCACCATTTGACCCAGCTATTTCACTCCTCAGTCTATACACAAAGGAATTAAAATCAGCATAGTGCAGTGATGCAGCCACATCAATGTTCATAGCTGCTCAATTCACAATAGCTAGATTGTGGAACCAACCTAGGTGCCCTTCAATAGATGAATGGATAAAGAAACTCTGGTATATATACACAGTGGAATATTACTCAGCCATAAAGAAGAGTAAAATTATGGCATTCGCAGGTAAATGGATGATGTTGGAGACTGTCATGCTAAGTAAGTTTAGCTAATTCCAAAAATCCAAAGGCCGAATGATCTCTCTTATAAGTGAATGATGATGCATAATGCAGGGTTTAAGGGAGGCAGGAATGGAGGAAAGATAGATTGCATAGAGGGAAGGGAAGGGTGGGGTTGGGGTGGGGGGTTCGAATAATAACAGAATGAGACAGACATCATTGCCCTGTGTACATGTATGAATGCACAGATGGTGTGACTCTACTTTGTGTACAACCCGAGAAACAACAGCTGTACTCCATTTGTGTTCAATGAATCAAAATAAATAAATTTTTAAAAAAGAAAATTCATTAAGAACAATCAGGAATTCCATGTCAGGAGGAATAAATACAAAACAATGCCTAAAGGTCCAGTGTCAAATGCTTAATTTCAAAGAAGAGTTGGAATAGGAATAGCATCTTAATGGGAGAAAGAAAAGTAGTAGCTAGTAAGTCTGTTCAATTTGAGTTCTTGGAAGTAGTAGTTGAACACAGTGTTTGGGCAGTTGTAGTTTCAGTGGATATAAATATGCTTTGTCCTGTGTGTGTGTGTGTGTGTGTGTGTGTGTAAATTTAGGTTGTTCTGGCTTAAAGTACCAGAGTCAAGGCTCATATTAATCATGAAATAGATATAACTAATGTCTGGTTGTTAATGCATTAATGAATATTTAAATAGAATGCACCCCAAGGAGCAAAATCACACACCTTTTTACAATGTATAATGTGGTTAGGTGTGTTTCCACATTAGAATTATACATATCTGATATGGCACAAAGGCAAAATTCAGTGTACATGGCTAGTTCACTCATGCAAACATATAAACAGACTTTTTCATGAAACCAAGGTGTGGGTGCGTGTGAAATCCACTCCCTGCTGATTTTCTGATTTGTTCCTAAGCTCATTAGATGCTCTGCACCACCTCCAGGGGATGAATCTCATCTTCAGACAATGTTAAACTCATTCTCTTGAGCAGAGGTGAAAAAGCTATTTCCCCACTGGAGTTTTCAAAGGCAAACATTTCCTGCAGGAAATCAAACAATTCTAGGACTTGACAAGATAGCTAAGTATATTCGGTTTAGCAAGTAACTGCCAGTGGAAACAGTCACATACGTCCATCCATATATAGTCACAGGCCCCTCCTGGGGATGACAACACTGTTAGTGTTAAAAGGAAGGGCAGTAACTGGGCAAAACGTCTTGCTGCAAATTCTGGCACTGTCAAAAGAGAAGTGGACAATCTCACAGGTTGGAGATTGGAGCCCCAAACTTAATTAATGATGAGCTCATATGTGAATATGTAGATTTTGTCTTCTTCTGTAACTAACTCACATAATAAAATAAGACTCGGAATCCCTGATTTTAGGAGCTTTTATTTTGTAATTATTTATTTTTCTTATTTAACAAATTACTTAAATACCAAGTATCTGTCAGGCACTGTGATGGGAATTAGCTGTTTTCTGTAGGTAAGGAAGCATAGACCCTGGATTTAGGTTTCACCTCCTAGTGCTGAGGGTAGATAATAAATCAATAAACAAACATGTCACCAACTATGATAAGAGCTGTGAAGAAAATGATCAGGGGGACTAACAGGAAAAAATGGGGTGGGTATTCTTCCACATATGAAGGTCAGAAAGAGGCTTCCTGAGAAAGTGACTCCTAAAGTGTTATCTAGAGGCAGAGAGGAAGCCAACCACTTGAGAAGCAGGAGAGTTCATTTCAGACAAGGGAACAGGGGCAACAGTTCTCTGGCCAGAAGGTGACAGACAGCTGTGTGACGGCAGCTCAGTCAGCAAGAGGAAAACTGGCCTGCCAGGAGGCTGGCGGAGTGCAGGCTGGAGATCCTGTGAGTTGCTGAGAAGTCATAGGCAGGGTAAGTGGGGACAGGAGTGGTGGTCAGCCAGCAGGCTTTCCCCTTGCTTTGTGAATCTCTGTGTGGTTCAGGTTGAAAATTAAATTTGATGAATCCTTGGTTTTCTGGGCTTGGTTTTAGCTAATATCTAATTTTTTCAGCTTTATTAAAGTATAATCAACAAATAAAAAAGTTATGTATTTTCAAGATTTATAACAGGATGATTTGACACATATAATGAGACAACATTAACTCACCATGTCACCATGCTGTACTTTGGAACCCCAGAGTTTATCTATCTTATAACTGACTGTATCCTTTGACCAATTATCTTCCAATTTTCTCCATATCATAGACCCTGGGAATCACCATTCTATTTTTTCCTTCCATGGATTTGGCACTTTTTAAATTCCACATATAAGTGAGGTCATGGAGTATTTGTTGTTCTGTGTCTGTTTACCGTGATATTCTCCAGATTTACATATACTGTTGTAAATTGCAGAATTTCCTTCTTTCATGTGACTGAATACTGTTCCATTACCTGTACATGTGTATGTGTACCTACATTTTCTGTATCCACTCATATACCCTTAGGTCACTTCTACATTTTGGCTTTAATTGTGCTACAATAAACATAAAGGGGGTGGAGATACCTCTGCGAGATAGAGATTTAATTTCCTTTGGATGTATACTTACAATATGGATGATATGGATATTTTAAAAATTTTATGGAAACCACCTAGTATTTTCTATAATGGTCATACCAGTCTATGTTACCATCAAGAATGAACATGGATCCCTTTTCTCCACACCCTCATCAACACTTCTTGTATTTCGTCTTTTTGATAATAGCCATTATGAGAGATTCTAATATGAGATCATATCTCATTGTTATTTCCTGATTATTAGTGATGTTCAGCAGCATTTCATATATCTTCTTTTTATGCTTTAGAAGTAACAGCCTTTAATATTACAGGATTTGGCCCTCTGAATTACAAAGTTATTTCTCTACCCTAACCAAGTATGGTAATCAATACAGCCCTCCCAGGTGTCTACTAGGTACGTAAGATCCCTCCCTTTTTCCTTCCAAACTAAAATTCCGAACCAGAAAACAATTATACTCATGAAGTTAACAGATTCTCAACACCAGAAATAAGTTGAGGAACTCACAAACATTTGTATAGAAGTTCATGTTGACCAAAAGAAGACACAGGTTTCTCATTAAACTTTTGTTTTAATGGGTCTCAAAATTCTGTGACAGATTTTTGGTCAAGTTATTTCCATTAAAAAGTATTGATTTTAAAAACTAATAACTTAAAACTGCCACACACAAAAAAACAAATGATTCACAAAACATTCTCCTTTCCTTCTGAAGGTTTTACAATGCAGTGTTATCATTAACCAGTCTTTTACTGTTAAACTTAAATGGCCAATTGAGACAGTTCTGAGACTGTTCTTCCACCACTGATTAAGACTGGGGTGGCAGTTGTTAGGGGTAATATTCTTTTAGCCTTCTGAGCATTTTGGGCAGACCTGGTGACCTTGCCAGCTCCAGCAGCCTTCTTGGTCACTGCTTTGATGGCACCCACAGCAACTGTCTGCCTCATATCACGAACAGCAAAACGACCCAGGGCAGGATAGTCAGAGGAGCTCTCAACACATGTGGGCTTTCCTGGAACCATATCAACGATGGCAGCATCACCAGACTTCAATTATTTAGGACCATCTTCCAGCTTCTTACCAGAACTGCTATCTGTCTTTTCTTTGAGCTCAGCAAACTTGCAAGCAATGTGAGCTGGGTGACAATCCAGTACAGGGGCATAGCCAGCACTGATTTGGCCTGGATGATTCAGGATAAGCACCTGAGCAGTGAAACCAGCTGCTTCCATTGGTGGGTCGTTTTTGCTGTCACCAGTAACATTGCCATGACGAACATCTTTGACAGACACATTCTTGATGTTGAAGCCCATTATTTCCAGGAAGAGCTTCACTCAGCGCTTCATGGTGCATTTCAATGGACTTTACTTCAGTTGTAACAATGACTGGAGAAAAGGTGACCACCATGCCAGGCTTGAGAACTCCAGTCTCCACTCGGCCCACAGGGACAGTACCAATACCACCAATTTTGTAGACATCCTGGAGGGGCAGATGCAAAGCCTTGTCTGTTGGATGAGTTGGTGGCAGGATGCAATCTAAAGCTTCAAGCAGTGTAGTTCCACTGGCACTGCCATCTTTACAGTTCACCTCCCATCCCTTGAACCAAGGCATGTTAGCAGTTGGCTCCAACATGTTGTCCCATTCCAACCAGAAATTGGCAGGAATGCTACTGTGTCAGGATTGTAGCCAATTTTCTTAATGTAGATGCTGACTTCCTTAACAATTTCCTTGTATCTCCTCTGACTGTAGGGTGGCTCAGTGGAATCCATTTTGTTAACACCAACAATTAGTTGTTTCACATCCAGTGTGTAAGCCAGAAGGGCATGCTCACAGGTCTGCCCATTCTTAGGGATATCAGCTTCAAATTCACCAACACCAGCAGTGACAATCAGGACAGCACAGTTGGCCTGAGAATTGCCTGTCATCATGTTTTCGATAAAGTCTCTGTGTCCTGGGGCATCAATGATAGTTACATAATACTTGCTGGTCTCAAATTCCCACAAGGAGATGTCAATGGTGATACCACACTCACACTCAGCTTTCAGTTTATCCAAGACCCAGGCATACTTGAAGGAGCCCTTTCCCATCTCAGCAGCTTCCTTCTCAAATTTTTCAATGGTTCTTTTGTCGATCCCACCACCTTTGTAGATCAGATGGCCAGTAGTGGTAGACTTGCCCCAATCTACGTATCCAATGAGTCTTTTCCTTTCCTGTTTTGGCTTTGATTTAGCAGTGGTTTTCAAGACACCTGTGTTCTGGTGGCAAACCCGTTGCAAAAATGTTCATCTATCTTCTTGGCCCCTCATATGTCTTCTTTAGAAAAAATGTACATTCAGGTACTTCACTCAATATGGAATAAAGTAGTATTTTGTTTTGATGTTTGCTATTGAATTGCGTTCCTTATGTATTTAGGAAATTAACACTCTATCCGATACACTGTTTGCAAATATGTTATCCCATTCTGTGGGTTTTAGTAGGGAAGCTAGGCAATAAATAATGAACATAATATATAAAACATAAACCATATTGGAAGGTGCTATAAGCTATGGATGAATTAAATCAAGCAAGGAATTGGGGAATGGGATTCCCAACTGTGATTTTAAAATAAGTCAGTGAAAGTAGCACTGAGCATTATTACTGAGCTTTGAGGAGACAGATGGGGAGAGAGAATCATGGGTAGAGGGAAAAATAAGTCCAAGGTCCAGTGGTGGGAAGCACTTTGGAGAACTGAGTGCATGGTGACCTGAGAAAAGCAAAGAATTGAGAGAGAGATCAGAGTTGAAAGGGAGGTGGTAAGACTGAATACACCCTGTAGGCAATGAAAACTTGTGATTCATCGATATTTTGAAAGTTAAAATATTTCCTGAAGGTCTATGGCTCAACACTTCCTTTATTCAAGAACATTCATGCCCTGTAATGATCCTGCGTTGCAGTCCGAGGTTTTCTTAATTTCCTTAAGAAACATAAAAACATGAAGATTCTCAATTTTAAGTCTACAGTTTTACCAAAATTATCAGATGTCTAGAGAACAAAATATTACCCAGGGATTCTGGTTCCTTTTTGCCCTCTTGTCTTTGTCTCCTTATCCTTAAAACTTCTCCTGTAATCATCTGAAGCAATTACACACTTCTGAAATGATGCCAGACATCAATGTGGCCTGTTAATTAAGCACACGCAATGGCTTGTTTCTAGCAGTCCCTCTGCAGACAACTATTGACTCGCTTTTCAGTTTAGCATTTATAAAATGTACCAGACTGACAGACATACACAATTAAGGTCCCCATACCTCCCTTGACTCTCTTCTATGGACCCCACATAGTTAGAGCCTTAGCAAATCCTTCCACCCTTTCTCAATCTAGAACAAACATAATCATGCTAGATGAAACAAGAAATATTTTCACAAATATAAAAAGAAAATAAAAGATCAAATGTCAGGGATGGTCTCCATCAGGGACTGACAGCCCCAAGATGTCAGGATTTGTGACTATTTCCTTCACCACAACATATAGAATTGACTGAATATTTGTGAAATACAGGAATAAATGGAAAGTAGATAAATGTTTACAATAAGTGAAAACACGAGTATTGTTTTTACTTTGTCATGTCACCTTGGCCATTGTATGTAACTTCTCTATGCTTTAGTCTCTGTCTGTAAATTGGGCATAATAGTGGTAGCACTTCATTGACTTACTATGATCATCAGATAATTTAAAGATGTTGAAACACCTGGCATGTATCAGTCTGTACGTTTTACTTTTCCTGTTTCTAACACTCCACCATTTCCTTTAAGATACACTCGTCAATGCCTCTTGCACACAGCTCTGTGCATGTGTTGCTTGTTCATTGTGCAAGGCCTGCCTTCAAAGAGCAGCCTCCCAGTCTCCTCCTCCTCTGAGCCTGCCCAGAACTTTCTTTGCCAAGGTCTATGCTGCCTTTTATCTCCCATTGCATTCTTCATATAAAAATCCCTGAGGACAAGGTATTCTGGTGGTCAGGCCTTCCCTGGGGACTTATTTGGGGACTTCCTTCTCTGAGTACGAACTCAGTAAAAAGTATTAAATCAAAACAATTCTGTAAAATTTCATGAGTGTGTTCAGCTTCCCTGCTCCTGGGATGGTTGTGCACTGTACATGAATACCCCAGCCTTCACTATGCCATTGTCAAATTCCATGACTCACCTGATTAAAACAAAAAAAAGGACATTAGAATATGGGAGTGTGTCTTTTCATTTGAACATTTATTCTAGGAAGTGTCATTTTTGAGCACGTTATTTCAAACTTCCTGTTCTTTTAGGTTCTTGTGCAATAAAATGAGTAAAAAAAATTATACCTAAGTCATAAAGTTGCTATAAGAACTTAACACTTTCAAAGTACATGGAATGATTCCTATCCCATAGTGAATACTCTAATATTATCTTTGTGATTATTACTATCTTTATTTATTATTATCTTCACATTAGGGTAAGCCTATTAAAATTTTAAATTATGTGATTATACTGTGCTTTTATAATTAAAATTAAAGCAACTCTAATTTGTGGTTCTAAATAGAAATGATCTGTAATTGGCCAGAGTGGAATAATCAGAAAGAAGTTCTGAAATGGCTGAGTGCCAAACCAAACTTTGCCTAGTTTTCCATCCTTGATTCTATCCCAATTTCCTGCCTCTCTCCGCATTTGCCCTGCTCTGCAGACTCTGTGTTTCCTCCAGGAGGCCTCCACCCTTGTTTCCCAATTGCATCTGGCGACTACCTCCTTGCACTAAATATGGTTCAAATCCCTTCTCAAGTGAATATTTCTTAACCAAATCTATTTATATCCATCTCCCTTTAGTGAAATTGAATGGGTCAGAGCTCAGGCTATGGTATTAAGCAGAGCAAGGACTTAATTAAACTTCTACCATTTATCAGCCACATCTTATATGGTAGGTTACATACATCTCAAAAGTTCTGGATCTCAATTCTTCTACAAATGAGATGTATCTACTTCTTAAGGATGAAGTTGAGTGAAAGAATGTATCTATTTTTTAGTAGTGTCTGCACAGACAATGAGAATTTCCTGAACACAAATCATTCAGTAGTTATCTTGTTTGCCTCACATCTTTACTCTGATAATATTCATCATATTTGTCATTTATAAATACACATCGATGTCTAATACTGTCTGACATTGCAGGCCCTCAGAAACATTTATTAGGTGAGGGAAAGCATGAATAAGTTTCCTGAGAGCAGTGGCTATCCAGGTTCTACAAAGAGAGGTTGACAATATCAAGCATAGGCAGTCCTGCAGTAGAGTTAATAGATTTAGCAAATAAAAATAAAGGGCATCCAGACAAACTTGAACTTCACAAAGAGATTGTATTTTTAGAAAAATATGCGTCATGATGTATTTGAATTATATGCATGCTAACACTTCTGTTATCTAACTGAAATCCAGACATCACCGAGAGTCCTGCGTTTCACCTGACAACCTCACTCTGAAGCCACATCCAAACTCAAAAGTCTTTCCCATGCCAGGGCTGAGAACTAAGAATTGAGAACAACTTTGAGACATCCAGTCACAGTCATGTTAGACATAAATTGTGTTTAATACCACATTATTCACCTACTTAATCTAGCTTTGAGTCTCTTACTTTGAAATGACTATTACTATTAAATTAAATCCTGTTCCTCAGAATGTACTGAGGTGGACCATAGTGTCTTTTTTTTTTCTAATTGATATGGTAATAAAGTTTTGCATCAAAACTAGTGCAAGAGTACACTATCCCAACACATTGGTAATTCTAGCCTTGATCTGCATCATTTATTTATTAGTTCCAGGGAAGAAGCAGAGCCTGTGGGCCAGTCCTGGCCACCCCAAGCTGCTTCATTTGGGAAGTTAATCAGCTGTTGGCTTTATTGCCCTCATCTCTGGTACCACTGGCACCCTTTAATGTAAGTTACCACTTGGATATTTTTAATCTGTTAAGTATCCAGTATAGGTTTATTGATGCATGCAACATACCGTTTCTATATCCATTTTATTTAGTTCTTTATTTCTAGTTCCTAGTAAAGGTCTTTGCACATAATAGGAGGTTAATAAATGACAGTAAATAAAAAATAGTTAAGATCTTAGACTCTGGAAGCAGACAAAAAAGATGCAAATTCTGACTCTTGTCACTAATTAAATAACTCTATAAATTTGCTAAGTTACACATCCTCTCAAGATAAAGTTTATTGTCTACAGAATGGGGTAAAAGAAATAATGGAGATAAATCATACCTTGAAGATTAAATGAAATTTTGTGCTTAAGTTGCTTCATAGAGCACCTGATGTAACAAATATCTTAAACTACTAGTTAATGTGTTTATTTCTGAATCCTACTATAGGCAAAGTGTCAACAAAATACCATCTCTGCTGTACAAGAACCTGACCTTAAGGTAAAAATACAGCTGTGTTCCCTGAAAACTCTGATAAGGCTAAAAATGTCAACATTTCTAGGCAACATATCTAATGGTAAAACATGGTCCCTACACAGCGAGTTGCATCTGGACTGGGAAAAGCTATAAATAAACTATAAACACATGGGGGGATAACATCTTTGGGATGCTGTGAGTGTTGTGTCATGTGTGTCTCTTGCTTTGACTCTGGATGTTATTCCGGTGAAGGTTAAAAGATACTCTAGCCCTTCTGGGATGTGGAGCTTCTTAAGCCAGGACAACCCAACACCCACCACTGTGGACCTTGCTTCCCTGAAGCTGTCATCTGGGAAGAAGATAGCTTCTGGATAACTATATGAACTGCAGTCTGCACTGCCAGCATGCTGGAGCTCCCCTCCTCTAGTCTTGGTAGACTTCTAGTGTGGCCTATGATGCTCTAAAGGCCTGACGCTTACTTAAGCCTGAAGAGACCCCTGATTGGTGTTTCAGTCTGTCCACTGGAAAGTTTACTTCTGTTTTGTATCCTTCATAAATTATCTAATGATCTTGGAATCTTTGAACTAGAAAAGATCATGCATGCAACCACCTTTGAAAGTTTTCCCATTGTGGGAAGTTCTGCAACATTTACAGAAACTGTCCAGCTGGCCTTTGGTCTAATATTTTCAGTGAAGAGAACAGATTTCCCCCCAAGGAGTCCAACATATTGTCAGATAATTTGTTTTGTGCAGAGATTTTTGTACTTGCAATACTTTCCATTAGTTTTATAGTGGTCCTATCCTGAGAGACAGAATAAGTTTAGGTTCTTCCCTACAATTAACCTCCATTTACTTGAAAACGGCTTGTCCTTTTTCACAGGAAACTATGTCCTGTTGCCTTGATCATCCCTTATGATCTTTATTACCTTTCTTCCCTCTTCCAATACTGAGATAGCACTTCCCTCTTGCAGTATTTTCTAGTACAGATGGTACTATCTATAATTCAGAGCAATGGTATCCTATTTTACTTGTTTTTATATTATAGGAGCAATGCACAATTATTTTAAATATGAGAAAGGTAGAAAATGTAGAGCAGAAATCCAAAACACTAAAACTGACAAAAATGCATGAGAAATGATATAATTAATAATAAGAAATAAAATAGGTCATCAATAAAATACTATGATTGACTGCATGCTTTGGAGGAATACCATCTGTATTCAAATCATGGCCCCACAAATTATTAGGCATGCAAATTTCTGTAGGTTATTTAATTTATCCAAGACTGTTTCTTCATCTATAGAATACTGATGATAATACTACTGGTCTCAATAGGTCATTATAAAATACAAAGAAAGAGTTCATATAAAATCTTCCATTTACCCTTGACTAAGAGTAAACAGCATGAAAATTAGCATTGCATGTTGATAAAGATTGCAAGTTCTAAGGTTGAATCTTATTCTATTATTTATTAACTGTAAAATCTTGGGCAAGTTATTTAATGACCTTCCATCTCTATCATCTCAATTGAAAGCCTGAAACTGTAGTGAATTACGCTACAGTGTAATTCTCTTCTTGAAACTTGGCAACTCAGTCATCAAGTGATAGAGACTGTGCCCCTTCCTTTCAACCTTTGTAGGTCTTTGGTACTACCCGGGAAGTAGTAGTGGGAAAAGGAAAAGTATGCAACTTCCAAAGCTAGGTCATATAAGTTGACATAGTTTCTTTTCTTCCCTGTGACCCCCACCCCCTATTCATCCATCCATCTTCTATTACTGTACTCTTTCTTTTGGAACTGCCGTGTAAGAATTCTGGCTAACCTAAATTGCCATAATGGAAAGACCATATAGAAACTGAGACAGATGGCTAAAAACCTGCTGCTGTTCCATTTTTTAAGCCTTTCTGTGTCAAACCCCAGGCACATGTATGAGTAAGCCATCAGATCATTCTGGCCTTAATCATCTGTGATCATATAATAGACCCAGAAATTATATCACTATATTTTCTATCACTAGAAAATATATATATTTTCTAGACAGGGGCTATCTAACCTCTAGAATAATGAGAAATAATTGCAGAATGATTCTTGTTGTTATAAGCCACTAAGTTTTGAAAGGATTGGTCAGGCATCTATAGATGAGTATGCATATGCACACATTACAGAGGAGTGATTGTCAGACTTCAGTGTCTCATAGGTAGCAATAAGGGCTTGCTAAAGAGCTGATTCTAGGGCTCCACCCCCACAATTTCTGACTTAGTGCGAAAACATGATAAAGCTGAGAACTTGCATTTCTAACATGTTCTTAGAAAAAGCTAATGCTGGTGGTTGGGGGGTGGGGCACATTTTGAAAACCATGATATGAAACCACTACTTCATTTATGAATTTTACTTTTACTACCATTCTTAGTACTTAGTTTTGTTTACATTTCATGAAACATATTTACACACTGCCAATTCTTTTGGATATAAAGGAAATTTATACCCGGTTTTTCTCTATATCTTGCCATCTAATTTCTTTCTTTTATCCTGGGGGTTGGTTGATCATCATGACTTTCACCTAAGTGCTTAGCAATGCTACTTAGAGGATGTGTGAGCAGTGCCTGCTGCCATTCACAGGGGTGTGATATCTGAAGGGAGACACAATTCAAGAGCAAGAGAGACAGGAGGAGAAACGACAGGACAGTGAGGTAGAATTTCACATTCCTTTCCCTAAAACCTCTCTGCCTTCCATGAGAGGAGGAGGTTCACGTTGCCTTTTTCTAATTTTAATGTATACACCTCTAGATAGGAGTTTCATTTCTTCAAATACTCCTTTTATTCAGTCTCTTGAAATTGACCTAGTAAAATAAAATAAAGTGTCAGTAACAAAACTGATTTTAAAAAATCAGTTATCAGACTTCTGTTTTGATATTATGATCATAGCTCGATAAAAAGAATTGTTTGACTTTTGAGCATGTTCTTTAGTCCATAATTCATGAAGGTATATCAGCATTCATGTTAGAGACAAGATTTTGTGGATAAAAATGTAGAAAAATATGACTGGACAGAACCAGATTAGAAGACCCCCCCCCCAACCTCCAGATTCCATATAGCCCAAGCTTTTAATTGTATTTACAAGGTCAGTCATGTCTGAGAGTCCTATAAAAATTTCAAAATGCACATTTAATGTTTGACTCCTTCCTTTCAATTCCATCTGGAGGAATACCACGAGAATAAGCGGTACAGTCTATTTAAAAGCTCTCTAAACTTGAAGAGTTCTACTTGCATACACATAAAGCAATTAATGCCTTCATTCTTTAGTTTTAACCGTGTGTAGGTTATGGTGGAAATTCAGATATTAGTCTACATAATATGTAACTTTTATGCAATTCTTTGAGGATTATTTGGTACTTGTTATTTCTAAACGTTCATGGAAATGCACAAATGCTGAAAATGTCTCTTACTTTCTTAGAAGAGAATATTTTGATAGGAAAACTACTGAGATAAGGTTTACCTTTATCAAACATGGGTGGGATCATGGGATTTCTCTGCTAAGAGTTTTCAGATTTTATCACGTTGTTTTTAGGAAAAAATGGAAAACATATTGAGCGACTGACAAAGCTCCTGTGATCTGGCTCTTCTTCCATCTCTGTTCACATTCCTCCACATTCCCACAATCCTCCAGGTCCTTGAATTTGGCAGCTCCTCCAGCACACAACATCCAAGCTCATATTGCCACACCTTTGCATTTTTAGGGAATATGTCCACCACTGACATTTTTCCACTGTCTGCTACAGAGTAACCATAACCTATGAATACTTCATATTATTACTTACTTATATTATTCTGTTACTTCACTGTTTTAGCATCTGCCCATGCTGATAGAGTGCAAGATGAAAGGTAGGGTTTGTGTCAACCTCACCATTGAATCACCTCACAAGGTCCATAAGGCACCTGCTGCTTGATAGATACTGAATGTTCATTAACTGAATGAAGAAAAAATGCATATATTCCAAACAATTAAACAAAATGAAAAAAAAATTTTTTTTAAAAAGTAGATTAACCAAATACACCATAGTGATTAAAGTAGTAATTTGTTTTAGTTAAGGATGATTCCAAATAGGAGGCAAATATTTTATTTTAATTAACATTTATAATATGGAGACTGGATTGTGGTCTGGTAGAAACAAGTGCACTTCCATCTCAAAAGTCCACAACTCCACCCATGTTATTTATGAGAAGGAAGGCATTTGTGTAGTTAGAGAAGCCACACTTTATAACTACATAATTTGTATTGGTAAGACTTCTTAGTAGTTCAAACAACCCTGTTATTAAAGAATTTATACCCACTTTAATAAGGGGTAATCAGAAGCTCCAAGAAGTAAATAGATTACACAAAGTCAAACAGTGTTAGTACTAAACTTGGGAGTATGCCAAAGCTCATGATCTATAAATATGTCACAGTCATTCCATCACTAAGGGAAAAGGAAGGGATACAACTTCCCCATGGAATGGTGTTTTCCAGAAAAGGGAAAAGACATTATTGGGTACCTTCTATCCAGTCACTCAAGCTTTGTAAAGTATAAAATGCAATGGTAAGGCTGGGCACAGTGGCACGCGCCTGTGATTCCAGGGGCTCATGAGGTTGAGGCAACAGGATCTCGAGTTCAAAGTCAACATCAGCAAAAAGGAGGTGTAACTCAGTGAGACCCTGTCTCTAAATAAAATACAAAATAGGGCTGGGAATGTGGCTCAGTGGTCAAGTGCCTCTAAGTTCAATTCCTGGGACTATCCCCTCCTCCAAAAAAATGCCATGGTATGAATAACTGGAATGGCTGAGTGTGAGTGCCAGCAGAGGGCAGGACATGAATTCTAGGCATAGGAAAGCAGAATTCTAGGCATAGGAAACAGTCCAAGCCAAGACAGTAGCAATCAACTCATGTTTGAGAAACTAATGGGAGAACAATGTATTCCAGAGGCTTTCACATAACAATAACGTAAAGAAGTGTGATGGCAAAGTCTAAGGAAATCACAGGGCTTTGTGTATAGGAACTTTGCTTTCAATTATAGAATCAAGCTGGGTCTCTTAAACTCATTAAGTTTCAAGTTTTCAATTCTATGGGTATTTCAATGACATTCACACAGATGCATTAAAATACATTAAAAATCAATATCTAAATCTTACATAAATTACTGTATCAATTAATATAATTGCATTATTATTAATTATATCATATATTACATAATTATTTTATATGCTATATTTAATTTTTCTACCTATTCCTGTGGAACACAATGATTAACCATAATACTTTCACTTCATTGTGGAATGACAGGGTAAACATCGAATCATAGGTATTTCAGCTGCAGCACATTATGAATTTGTTTCAGGGTGATCAACAGAAGCACTGCTATTCATTTCCTTAATAAGGAAGTGGAAATTTTTAAGAAATGTGGGATTTATAAGGACAAAAAGTTTAACGATGGTAGATTTGGGCTCACACCCAAATCTTTGTTTACTTGCTGAGTTAGTTTGGGTAGAAAACATATATTCTCTGGGCTTGAGGTTCTTTATTTTCAAAATACTGAAATGAGTAACCTGGAGAATGAATATAAAATACTAAGCATATACTCAGTGCTTTGACCTTACCTGCCCTTTTCTTCTTAGTTAACCCCATTACATTTTCTTACACTGTGTGGATTGCTTTCAGTCTTCTGACAAAGCATCTTCTCCCCTCACCTTCCCTTTTTCAGCTTTATAACTTTTTCTATTATTTCTGAAGATAAATCACAAATGACCTTACTTTATTACCTGCATGTTATATTAAATTCCAAAGAGTGCTAATTGATTAAAAGTCAGGGATGATCTAATTTTTTCTTATAGAAATGATACTATATAGCATACCATATAATGCATTGCTTTTTACAACAAAAATAAGAGAAAATAATGCAGGAAATTGGTATTTTTGTCCATTTCAAAGACAAGAGTTTCCCAGAAAATTATGTTGAATCAATGATGCTCACCTGTACTATTTTCACAATAAGGGTGGGTGAGGAGTCCAAGTAATGGGTATATACCTTTGCATTTGTCATACACAATAATGCTTTTTTTTTAGCAGTAATAGTTTATGGAGACATATTCTCCCCTCAATTTGCAAAAATTCTTATTTCATCAAGGTTATCATTCAGGTACATATTCTCTTGCCATCATTGATTCATTGTTAGAAGCACTACAAAGAGATGTGTCACATTTAGAAATGCTACTTAGTCAGGGTCTGCACTTGAAGGTGAGAGCTTATTTTGCAATTTTCCTATGTTTAGCCTTTATATTATTGCTGGGAGTAAGACTCCTGTTCTGGAAACAAGTCTCAGAACTGTAGTCAACACTTATCACATTAACCCAGGGTGACAACATAGCCCTCTGTATTTTATTATTTTTAAGAAATACATCTATAAATAAAGCACTATTCTATTTTATTCTTCCAATATACACAGTCACAATTATACATTCACTCTGACATCTTATTTTCTCATTTGTCATATACCACTAGAGAGTAGTATTTGATTCTAGAGAGTTTATATTGTACATAATTACATATCTAGCACACAGACACATAAATAGGAGTGGATTTTTTTTAAATTATCAGGAGGAAGACTGTACCTTTCCTTAATGCATTTGCCATTTGCTATCATTGGGTCCTACAGTATTATCTTAAAGTCTTTTTTAAAGACTTTATTAAGGAAGAGACAGAGAAAAAAATTACTAAGTCTCAGGTAAATGCCAGGTACTATGCTTTTTAAAAACATGTTCTCTTATATAATCATATTTAATTATTTTATCCTGCTTTACAAAAATGAAAACTAAGGCTCAGAGAAGTTACGTAGCCTACTCAATGTCACACAGAAGGCATGAAACTATGGTAAAAATAAATCATGTGTTGGTGGCAGCATGGAAAGGGAGTTGATACTACAAAGAAGTTGAAAACAGGATAACTATGAAAATTCTACCACAACAAAAACATAAGTGAATTGGATTGTGTGATTTGTGAACATCAATCATACCTATTTGGAAAAGTCTCTGCAACCATTTGAATCGTAAATAATTAGATCTCTAAGTATACTCCTTTGCTTACCTTTGTGTTTAGACCATAATCTAGCATTTTTCAATAAAAATAATCAACAGAGTCTATGATAAATAGTTCATTTAAGAAATAATGTATTTATCATTAGATTCTCATATTTTAACATGGTGGAAAACATCTAGAATGATACAATCTTATACTACAGTTGTTCTGTGTGATTTTGTGAGCCAATTGGCTTGGCATAAAGGGCATGGGTTTCCTCTGGGGGCTATTTTGAGCAAAATCAATCAGGCAAGGCTGCAATTACAGCACCTGAAAATATTACTGTAATCTTTTCTACCCATTATCTACCACAGGTTGCATTCCTGGGGAAGCAAACTATGAGATGGAACTGAGTGTGCAGGGTATTTATTTGGGTTTGCTTTTGGGAGCAACACCTGTGGAAGGTTGGGTGGGGAGCAGGATTTGGCAGAGGGAAAAGGCAAGCTGCAACATGGCCAGCTTAGCCTCTGTCTACCAAATGGAGAGACAGAAGCTAAATACACTCTGAATTATCTAATTTGGGTTGAAATGATCAGTCCTTCTTTCTTCTAGTTGGTCTAGTCACTTACAGTGGGACGTGCCAAGAAAAGGCTTGACCTTGGGTGAGGCACCTCTCTGAAACAAGCAATCATAAAGGAGTTGAGAGTAGGGGGGCTGTTACCTGCTCACACACTGGAGCTGGGGTAACATGTGCTTCACTGGAAGGAGGGTGGGTACTGGAGCATCATAACATCCATCAAAATCCAAATGATGTAGCCGTCCTCCTAAGATGCCCTTATAAAAGTAGGATCATCTTGCCATAGGAAGGCCTTCCCTTGCTATGAGCTAGCACAGTGGCTACACGGTCCTTTGATTATGCTTGTTTTTATTTATATATTTTAATTAACAATCTTCATTTAGGTAAAAAAAGGGACTTTGGGGATGAGTCTTATCACATTATAGATGAGTGTATAGATTGACTTTACTAGGTGTATTTGTCTGCTTAGGGTGCCATGACTCAGTACCACAGACTGTGTGACTTAAGGAATAGAAATGTGTTCCCTCACAGTTCCAGAGATTGGAAGTCCAAGAGCAAAGTGCCAAAAGAATAGGTTTCTGGAAAGCACTGTTTTTCTGGTTTTTCAGGCCATGGCTTGTAGTGGCAGGTGTCCTCACTCAGTCTCTCCTTGTTCCTTTCCTTGGCCTTTCTTGGTACAGAGAGAGGCAAAGATCCCTGGGTTTTCTTCTAGTCTTCAAACAAGCCCCATCAGATCAGGGCCCCATCCTATGACCTCTCTGAATCTAAATTATTTCCAAATGGTCCCATCTTCAACAGAGTTGCTCTGGGGTTTAGAACTTCAATGCATGACTTCGAGAAAGGGGGATACAATTCAGTCCATAACACAAAGAAATTAAATAGGGAACTGGATCTAATTCCAAGTGTGCAAAATGCAAATAATTTTTGGTTTATGGATCTTTCTTGGTAGAGATGGGTAAAGATTCTTTCACTAATAAGGATGCATACTAGCTGATTGAATTCAGCTGACTGTCCTTTTTATTTGTCCTCATATTTAGGCTTCCTCTGAATTTACTCCTTAATATATACTTGGGTTTCATGGCCATAACTTCAAACTTTTCTTTTTTAATTGCTAAATTTTACATGATTTTCCACATTCAACAAAATATTTGATTTTTTTATACATGCAAATGTAGGCATGATGCATATAATTATGTTATCTCATGTCAATTGGGAAGAAAAATTTGTGATAACCTGGCAACAAAATTCTATCATTTAACTTAAAATGCAATTCAAGTAATTTTATTATAAAAAGTATCCCTCACATAGGTGTCTACCCTTTTCCCTGAAATTCTGTTCTCTAAACTTAGTCTAAGGAAATAACCAGAAAAATACGTGTTTGTAGGTGCATGTGTATACATAAAGATATGGATGTACAAGAATGTTCCTTGTAGTATTAATTGAACATTTGGAAGTCATTTAGTGGATCTTTGATAAGTCTCTAGTAAAATAAAGTACGATACATATGCTTAACAAAATAATGTGCAGTCATAAAACCTGCCTACTACACTATTTAATGACAAGGAGCACTTTTCACAGTTTAGGTAAAAATCAATTTTCGTTTCAAAATAGTAAATAAAAATTTAGCTACATGTATGGAATATATATATACATAGGAAAATATAGACTGGTGTATTGCAAACTATTAATAGTCACTATTAACAGTGCCTCTATTAATAGTGGTGGGTACATAATGTTTATCTTAGTATGTTCATTTTAACTTTCTATTTTTTCAAACTTCTTATAATTAAAATACCTTAATTAGGTAATTAAAAACATGGCAAATTGTTTAAAATTTGTGAGAAGTAATAAAGTAATCTTAATGCTACTAACACTAATCAATTTTAATACTTATTTCTTCCTATATGTTACAACCCTAAGATCTCTTATCTAAATTAGTTTTTATAACCCTAGAAATCTAAACCAATCATCTATTCCTGGTTTTCCTTATGTGTCTTAAAATCAATGACTATAAAGCAGTTTTTCTGAAGCTATCTTAGTATTTATTATCAACTACATATGAGCTATATTACAACTTAATATTAACTTATGGACAGAACATATTTTTTTGATTGGGGAAAATATATTAAAGAGTCTTGATTTTTTTGGTTATGTACATAATGAGGAAAGACTGAGGAATACAGAAATGAAACATGAGAGCAGATGACAACCTCTTAGGCCTACAGATCAGTCCTTGGAGAGTGAAGCCATTCTTCCTCCTAGAGATGAAGATGATCTTAAGATTATAACCATCAGACAGTTGTGGTGGTGCTTGCCTGTAATCCCAGCAGCTCGGGAGGCTGAAACAGGAGGTTCAAAAGTTCAAAGCCAGACTCAGCAAAAAGGAAGGTGCTAAACAACTCAGTGAGACCCTGTCTCTAAATAAAATACAAAATAGGTCTGGGGATGGGGGCTCAGTGGTCAAGTGCCCCTGAGTTCAATCTCTGGTACCAAAAAAAAACCAAGTTTCATAATTGTTGATTTAAGATCAAGTCAAAATTTGTAACATTTATTTAAAACAACATTAGCAAATACAAAGGGCATTTTTACAGACACAGATTGTAGTAGGAGTCATGAATGAGAGATTCAATTAGTTTCAGCATCCAGTGTGTTTTTGTATGTTTTGCAATATCACATATTCAGAAAGTTCCGATTCATATTGTTGCAAAAAGCATCTGCTTGTTCTAGTTCTCCATGTTGTAATTTCAGGATATCTTTCATTTGAATGGAAGGAAAATTTATTCCAAGAGCTGCTTTAAAACCACTCTAATACTACCACTAATAGAATCGAAGCCTCTTTCATCTGGTCAGTGCTCGCCCTGTATTTTCCACTACAGCTCCAGGGTCTAGAAAAATGTCTCTACATCACGTGAGCTAAACAGACATTCTGGGAAACAAAATAATAAAGAATTCACAAAGTCCTGATCTTGCTCATTGTTGTTTACACCATTTTCATCCCCATTGCTAGGATAGTTGCCAAAGGAGGGTAGAGGGCAGTAAAAGAAGAATCAATCATTTTGAACTCACTGCTTCTACTGCTAGGAATTTATAAGCCAGTGCAAATTTTTTCAGAGCAGTAGAGTTAGAGAAATATATAATGCATTCCCCCTCCTTTTTTTCCTTCCTCCCTCACACTTTCTTCTTCTCCAATCTGTCACTGCTGTTTTAAGAATCTGAAGTTAAGAGTGTCCAATTTGATTTGTCTTGTGAGAAGGTGGGGTGAAATCTAGCACTGAGAATGATTTCTTTTGTCTTTGGCTATATATGGAGTTGGCTATTCTATTCTATAACTATGAATGGTTTTGCATATCTCTAACACCAGCTGGGTGTTAGCTTCTGGGCACTGATGCCTTGTCTTCCCTCTTAGACTTATGTGTGCTTATATGACCTGCAACCAGATTTGGATATCTAGGTTTTGACGACATGACTTAAGTTTTTTTTCAGGCATACAAACCTTATTCTGACAGTCACCAGAATCTTACAGGACTTCCTATCTGAAAATAGTCATCCAATTGCTAGATTTTTCTAAACTAAAACTCTCTTGACACTCCCTTTACACTAAGCCCCTTGATTCTCAATTTAAAAATCAAATAGAAATTCTCATAATGAAAGTGGGCCTGTTATTGGAATTACCAGGTGTTATTAGTTCCTCAGAAAATAACTCTCTAACAAATATCTCCCTCAAATGTCAGTAAGAATGTTAGAAGGGAAAACAAAACAAAAATTTACATGAGTTGCTGTCTTTGCAAGAAAACTTAGCGAGGTCATTGTTGACCAAAGATCTGTCTCTGTTAAAATTGAGGAGTCCAAGCAAGACATGGGGAGAAGGTGGGAGCACAAGGAGTCATCCAACTCAGACTTTTAGCAGAAACATAAATTTAGTCTTTCAAAACTTACTTTTTGTGTGATGGAAACCATTAAATGTCATAAAGTAATTATAAGTCGTGTATAGTGAATGCTTAATTTGTGATGTGCCTGAATCTGAGTGTATCTCATGCTTTAAATGCTTTTAATTTTCACAGTTGTAGTGTAATGTAGGGATGGAAGCCTGAAGTCAAGGCACAGATAAATACCTTGGCTAAGGCCTTATACATCTTGACAGGTGGAGTTGGAATTCTTACCCAGGAAGGGGGATACTGTGTTCAGTGCCTCTTTTTCTTAAACATCATGTCTCTTTAATAATATGAGTGCATGTATGTGTGATACTAGATCTACCACTTTAAAACATTTTGTACTCTAGGACATGATCCTTAACTACTTTGAATCTACTTTTGTTCTTATAAAATGTTAAAAATAACACATTTGATGAACTGCTATCAAAAGTATGTGCAAACACATAAACATGTCTATTTTGCCTATTATGTTACGGGAGTATATTAGAAACTCAATAAATATTGGCTTTCATATCTCCAGTTCTGAGGTTTTCAACAAATGGTTGTTGAATCAGTGAATACTACAGAAAAGAACAAAATCACAGATGTCTTCCAAAATTATACATATGGGGTAATATTAAGATTTATCTTTAAAAAGGCATTTACAGGTCTCAAAGTATGAAATATTGGCAACAAGGACAGATTTACTAGTTATAATTATGCTTCTCTAATTTGCAGCCTATCTAATTGTCAAAGAAGTTTGGTAATTTGTTGTTCAACCACTATCACTCAATCTCAATAATCTTTTTGTTATTTATTGTAATAGTCCTTGTCACATTATCAGAGAGTGACAGTTTATTATTATAACAATAAAATTTTCAACAAGCAAATCTACTTCAAAAGTACTATTGCAAACATCATTTTATTGAATATTTTTGATATTCCCATATGTGACAAGTGAGAAGCAAGTGAAGTCATGATTAGAGTATAACAAAAATAAAATTCTAAATGCTTTCTTCCACAGAATTAATCCACCTTAAATTTTCCGTGGCAAACATTAGTTCCAAACATTTTTTTAAAGCCCTGTTTGTTTGTCCCCTGCCCCAAGGATATGTTCATTTTGTCATACTAGATTTTGGCAGAAACACACATTTTCCATCTTCTGTGCAAAACAAACATGCATATTTACTTCAAGTTCAAAGGAACTAAATTTTTCTGACCAACTTTTTCACTTGTATTCACACTATTCACATAATCACTTATTTTCACATATTATAAAGTGACATGTAGTGTGCTTTTCTCCAAACTACATTTAAAATATAAACTAAATATTTTTATCCAAATAAAATGGATGCAAGCAAGATAATGCAATGTATCCAAACATTTTCCATAGGAGTTATATACCAGGTATCCTCTTAAATGCTTAGAAGAAGTGAAAAGATTGATTTTCAATTGATAATAAAAGTTATTATCCACCAATAACTTTCTCTATACAATATTAAGTGGGGTAATGGAGGAGATGTAAACATTAAAGAAACAAACAAGAGAGCAAACAGCTGCCTCTTTATTGGTGACAGAGGATAGGGGGGCTTGACCAGAGTAGTGGAATCTGTCCCTGGGTGTAGACAGTGTGTGGCCACACTCTGTCACATCCTGAGCAGTAACAGGTGAGGTCCTCCTCTGGCAAGACATGAGGGAGTTCACCAACTGCTCTCTGTGGAACACTTAATGTTCCTTGGATTGGTTATTTGGCCACAAAAAGTCTGGAAGCCAGATCAAAATGTAGGTGCTATGGGATGTGTTTAATCCTTTACTTAACTCTTGTTGTTCTTCAGAAATATTCTAAACTCAAAATCTTAACGAAACCTTATATTTTATGTGTTAGTTCTGTTTCAGAGGACACTATAGTATCTAGATTGACATCCAGCTATTGTTATTATCCTGATAAGCAAGTGGGATTCACTCATTTGCAATCAAAAGCACAAACACATTTTCTAATGGTTCATTTGGGCCTGTGAGAAAATGGCCTTAATAACTGTGTTGGTTAACATAATTAGGTAGAAAACTTGAGATATATTAGTTTAAAAAATATTCCAAACTTGTACAAGTTAAATAATATCTATGTGTAGTATTTCTGTATAAAAGTCAAAGCTGGATGTATTGGCACACACCTGAAATCCCAGGGACTTAGAAGGCTGAGTCAGGAGTATCTCAAGTTCAAAGTCAACCTCAGCAATTTAGCAAGGCTCTAAGCAACTTAGTGATACCCTGTCTCAAACAAACAAAGAAACAAAAAAACACAACAACCAAAAAAACAGGACTAGGGATGTAGCTTGATTGGAAAGCACCTCTGAATTAAATTCCCAGTAAAATCAATCAATCAATCACAAGAGGAACAATTTATTATAACTTATACAAAAATCTATCTGATAAACTAATTTTCCATGGGCAGTATTTCTTTCAAAATAAAGTTCTATTTCAAAAGATAAAGAATTTAAACCTAATAGGCAACCAGTGATTCAAAATAGGTCACTGGATACAGATATAAATGACACAAATTGAAAGTGGGAAGCTCAGTAATTTAAGATTCATTATTCTGACACAAAGAGAATTTTTTTCACCTCAATTTCACAATTCAGCATTTTGAAGTCTTCCAGTAATAACAAATAGTACGCCACTCTTTGGTAAAGGATAGAAGTTTTAAATAAAAAATGAATGACATCTGTTATAATCAAGAACAATTGGCAGTTATGGTGTGGAGCAACTGTTTTACAGTTCATTGTCTCTTTCTAAATGTCTTTGCATGAGAAGTAGAAAACATTCAAACACTTATACAAATTTCACCTACCAAGCTTTTTTCTCTAGTCTACTAAATATGTTTTTTTAACAGCTGACATTCAATTTTGCCAAAAAGAGTTTTCAAATGTTTAATGGCATGTTAACAATGAAAGACAAAATGAAAGGTTCTTTAGCTTTATTAATAATTAAAGGATGAAGGGATGAAGAAAAGGTCCTTTATTCACTATTTTAACATAGAATGTTGAGAAATTGCTATAGGCAAACCCTTGCATCAAGTACTGGAAATACACATGTGAATGAGACAGGGCTTATATTCTAATGAAAGACATAACAAATAACAAACAACATAATTTACAGTAAAATGTGTTTGCTTATCCCATATTTGTTGAACATCTAGAACATCTACCTATGTGTAGCTATTCAGTACAATGACAGGTCCTTGGGATTTATTAGTAGATAAAAATGAAAATGTTCAACCTCATGAGGTATGCAAATTACATTAAGAAAATAAACAGAATGAAATGGGACTAAGAGACTTGCTTTTTAAGATGAAGAAGGAAAGCCTGAGAATATGATATTTTAATAAAGAGAATGATAGCAAGGTGTGAGATATGTGAAGCTGTGGTAGAAAAGAATTTCAGGTGGAAAAAGCACAGGACAGACAAAGACCTTGGAAAAGATCAGAGGTTGGTGGGTTATAGGAAGAGCAGGGGCCTATTTCTGGAGCAGAATGGCACGGAGGTAGGTGGAATGAGGTAAGATTGGAAGGTAAATGGGGACCAAAGAATGAAGAGCCTTGGAGACCCAGTAAAATATCTGGATTTGGTTCACCAGATTTGAAGCTGGTAAATGACATACTACTTACTCTCTATATGAGGACTAAACAGTGGAATGGACAAGAAAAGAAACAATGTAGGGGATTATTACACTAGATAAGGAAAGCAATGTTAATGAAGGGGTTGGAGTCATTATCTCCAAAGACACAATTTCAAATACCATTATCCAAAGAAGATAAGCTTGTCATACCAAAAAGATATTTACACTTCCATTTTTACCCATTTGTATTACAGCATTGTTGACAGTTGTTTTTTTTTAAACTTACTTGTTTTAATTATTTTTTTAATTTTTACAGACTGCATTTTGATTCATTGAACGCAAATGGGGTACAACTTTTTGTTTCTATGGTTGTGCATGACGTAGATTCACACCATTTGTGTAATCATACATGCACATATGGTAATGATGTCTGTCTCATTCCACCATCTTTCATACCCCTGCCCCCTCCTCCCTCTCATTTCCCTCTATGTAATCAAGTTCCTCCATTTCTCTCTTACCCCTACCCCTACCCCCATTATGTATCATCATTCACTTATCAGAGAAAACATTTGGCCTTTGGATTTTGGGGATTGACTTATTTCCCTTAGCATGATATTCTTCAATTCTATCCATTTAGGAGCAAATGCCATAATTTTATTCTTCTGGATGGCTGAATAATATTCCATTGTGTATATATACCACAATTTCTTTAACAATTCTTCTATTGAAGGTCACCTAGGTTGGTTCCATAATCTAGCTATTGTGAATTGAACTGCTATAAACATTGATGTGACTGCATTTCTGTAGTATGCTGATTTTAAGTCCTTTGGGTATAAACTGAGGATTGGTCATAACTAGGTCGAAAGTTGGGTCCATTCCAAGCTTTCTGAGGAATCTCCATACTGCTTTTCAGAGTGGCTGCACCAATTTGCAACTCCACCAGCATTGTACAAGAGTATCTTTTTCCCCACATCCACACTACCAACTATTATTGCTTGTGTTTTTGATAATAACCATTTTAATTGGAGTAAGATGAAATCTTAGAGTTGTTTTAATTTGCATTTCTCTAATTACTAGAGATGTTGAACACTTTTCATATATTTATTAATCACCCATGTATCTCCTTCTGTAAAGTGTCCAGTTCCTTGGCCCACTTATTGATCAGGTTCTTTGCATTTTTGGTGTAAAGTTTTATAGGTTCTTTTTAAATTTTGGAGATTAGTGCTGTATCTGAAGTGTGTGTGGGGAAAAGATTTTCTCCCACTCCATAGGCTCTATGCCACAAAGCTGCCATTAATAAATACAAAAAAAATTTACTACCTTGTTATTCTGTCAGACCATAATCAAATACAATTAGAAATAAATGATAAAATAAAACAAAACTACTCCAATACCTGGAGCCTAAATATATGCTATTGAATGATGGAATGATAACAAAAACATCAGGGAGGAAATAAAAAAGTCTTAGAGGTAGACAAGAACAATGATACAACACATCAAAATCTCTGGGACACTCTGAAAGCTGTACTAAGAGAAAAATTCACTGCATTGGGCTCATACATTAAAAGAATAAAAAGTCAACAACTAAGTGACCTAACATTACATCTCAAAGACCTTGAAAAAGAACAGATGAACACCAAAAGTAGTAGAAGACAAGAAATAATTAAAATCAGAGCTGAAATCAATGAAATTGAAATAAGAGAAACAATTCAAAAAAATTGATAATTGTTAAAACACAGAATCAAATCTAGATGCACATCAATGGATGCATGAATAAAAAAACATCACATACACACACAGAAATATTATTAAGTCATAAAGAAAAATGAAATCTTATCACTTATAGTAAAATGGACAGAATCAGAGGAAATGATGTTAAGTCAAATAATACAGGCACATAAAGACAAATGTTCTCATTTATTTGTGGAAACTAATAAATCAATCCATTGAAGGAGGGAATGGAATAATGGTCGCTCAGGGTTGGGAAGGGCAGAAGGGAGAGATAGAATGAAATTCAATAAACGACAGTATAGCACAGGTAGAGAAGAGGCGTTGGTTCTGGATTTTCTATAGCACAGTAGGATAACCAATGGTTAATAGAAACTGTAATGCATTTTTAAAAGACTAGAATGGAAGAATATGGAATCCCAAACACGTAACAATGATTGATGTTTGAGGAAAAAATATGCTTATTATCCTGATGATTATGCATCATATATGTGTATCTAATTACCATAATGCATCATATAAAATGTACAAATAGGGAAATCCAAGATGGCGGACTAGAGGGAGGCTGCGTTCCTTGTTGCTCTGTAACCCAGGATTCAAAATGAGGAGAATCTGATTCTTTGGGAAGCAGTCTGTACTCCTCATCAATCCCCTGCTCTTTACCATATCTGTCTACCTCAATCACCTGAAGTCTACCAGCCTAGCGCTACATTTGAGTGCAGATTGCTCACTGACCACTGCCTATCATCTGTCAGTTGCCTGTCTGCCTGCCTCTGGCCTGCCCATTGCCTGCCTCTCACCTACTCATCACCCACCAACTGAGGTTCACCTGCAGATTGTGCACCAGTAGCCTGCAGAGCCTGCGGACCATCAGTGGATCCCAGCTGCCTGCTGTTGCCTGGAAATCCACCATCACAGTACCTGCAGGTTTGGTTACACGTGGCTGCTGCCATTTTGGGAAAAAAAAAAAAAGCCAGGAGCTGCAGGACTGCCAGCCCGACTGAAAACACCCTGCCTCCAGGACCCCTGGCTTGACTGACAGCACACCACCTCCAGGGGCCCAGCCTGACCATCTGCACCCCACACAGTCTCGGTGCCCACGCTCTGCGCTGCAGCTCACCATTTGCCAACACGTTTAGAAACCAGTGCAGCCATTTTGGATTATCTGCGAAAACTGCCATTAGGTGGGGCAAATCCCATCTTGAGATGCCCACTGGAGACTGGTAGCTCATTGTCAGAAGAGGTTTCAGAAAACTATAGGGTCACTAAGCCTATAGGGCAGAAACTACAATATCCTAGATCTGCATTGCTGGAGGGGAAGATACATGAACAACATGAAAAAACAAGGGAGGAAAGTGTTCCAAACAAACCAAGATTCTACACTAATAGAATCCAATGACAGCATGGTAGAAGAAATGCCAGAAAAGGAGTTCAGAATATACATGATTAAAATGTTTAGAGAAGCAAATGATGAGTTAAGAGAGCAAGTGCAGTCAATGATTGACCATTCAAATAGGCAGCTGAAAGAGCAACTACAGAAAACAAAAGATCATCTCAACAAAGAGTCAAATAGGCAGCTGAAAGAGCAACTAGAGAAAACAAAAGATCATCTCAACAAAGAGATAGAGATTCTGAAAAAGAACCAAACTGAAATCCTTGAAATGAAGGAAACAATAAACCAAATTAAACACTCAGTGGAAAGCATCACCAACAGACTAGATCACTTAGAAGACAGAACTTCAGACAATGAAGACAAAGTATAGAATCTTGAAAATAAAGTTGCCCAAACACAGAAGATGGTAAGAGATCATGAACAGAACCTCCAAAAACTATGGGATATCATGAAAAGACCAAATTTAAAAATTATTGGGATTGAGGAAGGCACAGAGATACAAACCAAAGGAATGAACAACCTATTCAACAAAATAATATCAGAAAATTTCCCAAACCTGAAGAATGAAATGGAAACTCAACTGCAGGCTTACAGAACACCAAATGCACAAAATTACAGCAAATCCACACCAAGACACAATATAATGAAAATGCCTAATGTACAAAATAAAGATAGGATTTTAAAGGCTGTGAGAGAAAAGAAACAGATTACATATAGTGGGAAACCAATATGCTATCAGCAGATTTCTCAGTCCAGACCTTAAAAAGCTAGAAGGGCCTGGAACAATATATTTAAAGCTCGAAAGAACATGGCTGCCAACCAAGAATCCTATATCCAGCAAAGCTAACCTTCAGATTTGAAGACGAAATAAAATCCTTCCATGACAAACAAAAGTTAAAGGAATTCACACATAGAAAGCCTGCACTCCAGAACATTCTCAGCAAGATATTTCTTGAGGAAAAAACGAACAACAACAATGTAAGTCATCAAAGGGGGAAACTATCCTAAAAGAAAAGTCAATTAAAGGAGAAACCAAGTCACATTAAAAACCAAATCTAAGCCAAAATGACTGGGAATAGAAATCATATCTCAATAATAACCCTGAATGTTAATGGCCTAAATTCGTCAATCAAAAGACATAGACTGGCAGACTGGATCAAAAAGAAAGACTCAACAATATGTTGCCTTCATCTCATAGAAAAGGACATCCACAGACTAAAGGTGAAAGGATGGGAAAAAAACCTATCATGCACACGGCCTTAGTAAAAAAGCAGGGGTTTCCATCGTTATATCAGATAAAGTGGATTTCAAGCCAAAGTTAGTCAGAAGGGATAAAGAAGGACATTACATACTGCTTAAGGGAACCATAAATCAAGAAGACATAATGATCATAAATAATTATGCCCCAAACAATGGCCCATCCATGTACATCAAACAAATCCTTCTCAATTACAGGAATCAAATAGACCACAACACAATAATTCTGGGTGAGTTTAACACACCACTGTCACCACTGGACAAATCTACCAAACAAAAACTAAACAGAGAAACTATAGAACTCAATAACACAATGAATAACTTAGACTTAACAGACATATATAGACTATTTCATCCACCAATAAGTGAATACACTTTCAGCAGCACATGGCTCCTTCTCTAAAATAGACCATATGTTATGCCACAAAGCAGCCCTTAGTAAATGCAAAAAAGTAGAGATACTACCTTGTATTCTATCAGATCATAATGGAATGAAATTAGAAATCAATGACAAAAGAAAAAACAGAAACTACTCCAACCACCTGGAGACTAAATAATATGCTATTGAATGAAGCATGGATAACAGAAAACATCAGGGAGGAAATAAAAACATTCTTAGAGGTAAATGAGAATGATGATACAACATATCAAAATCTCTGGGACACTATGAAAGCAGTACTAAGAGGAAAATTCATTGCATTGAGCGCATTCAAGAAAAGAATAAAAGGTCAACAACTCAACAACCTAACCTTACATCTCAAAGCCCTAGAAAAAGAGGAACAGTTCATCACCAAAAGTAGTAGAAGACAGGAAATAATCAAAATCAGAGCTGAAATCAATGAAATTGAAACAAAAGAAACAATTCAAAAAATTGACAGAAAGTTTGTTCTTTGAAAAAGTAAACAAAATAGATAAATCCTTAGCCACACTAACAAAGAGAAGGAGAGAGAAAACTCAAGTTACTAAAATTTGTGATGAAAAAGGAAATATCACAACAGACACCATTGAAATTCAAAACATAATTAGAAGCTACTTTGAAAACCTATACTTCAATAAAATAGAAAATCTTGAAGACATCGACAAATTCCTAGAGACATATGATCCTCCCAAACCAGGATGGATACACAATTTAAACATACCAATTTCAAGCACTGAAATAGAAGAAGCCATCAAAAGCCTACCAACCAAGAAAAGCCTGGGACCAGATGGATTCTCAGCTGAGTTCTACAAGACCTTCAAAGAAGAACTTATACCAATACTCCTGAAAGTATTTAACGAAATAGAGAAAGAGGGAACCCTTCCAAATTCATTCTATGAAGCTAGCATCACTCTGATACCAAAACCAGACAAAGACACATCTAGAAAAGAAAACTTTAGGCCATTATCTCTGATGAATATAGATGCTAAAATCCTCAACAAAATTCTGGCAAATCACTTACAAAAACATATAGATAGTGCACCCCAATCAAGTGGGGTTTATCCCAGGGATGCAAGGTTGGTTCAACATCCAGAAATCAATAAATGTAATTCATCACATCAACAGACTTAAGGTTAAGAATCATATGATTATTTCAATAGATGCTGAGAAAACATTTGACAAAATAAAACACCCCTTCATGCTCAAAGCACTAGAAAAAATAGGGATGGTAGGAACACACCTGAACATTGCAAAGGCTATTTATGCTAAACCCACTGCCAACATCATTCTCAACAGAGAAAAACTAAAAGCATTCCCTCTAAAAACTGGAACAAGACAGGGTTGCCCACTGTCACCACCTCTATTCAACATTGTGCTAGAAATGCTAGCCAGAGCAATTAGACAGACCACAGAAATTAAAGGTATACAAATAGGAAAAGAAGAACTCAAGCTGTCACTATTTGCTGATGACATGATCCTATATTTACAGGATCCAAAACACTCCACCAGGAAACTTTTAGACCTAATTAAAGAATTTAGCAAAATAGATAGATATAAAATAAACACACATAAATCAAATGCATTTATCTACATAAGCGATGAATCATCTGAAAGTGAATTGAGGAAAACAACTCCATTCAAAATAGCCTCAAATAAAATAAAATATTTGGGAATCGATCTAACAAAAGAGGTGAAAAAACTCTAAAATGAAAACTACAGAACATTACAGGAAGAAATTGAGGAAGACCTTAGAAGATGGAAAGATCTTCCACGTTCTTGGATAGGAAGAATCAATGTAATCAAAATGGCCATACGTCCAAAGATGCTGTACAAATTTAACGCAATTCCAATAAAAACTCCTATGACATTCCTCACAGAAATAGAAAAAGCAATCATGAAATTCATATGGAAGAACAAAAGACCCAGAATAGCCAAAACAATCCTGGGCAGGAAGAATGACGCAGGAGGTATCACAATACCAGACCTTAAACTCTACTATAGAGTAATAGTGATAAAAACAGCATGGTATTGACACCAAGATAGACAGATAGACCAATGGTACAGAATAGAGGACCCAGAGACAAACCCACGTAAGTACAGTTATCTCATACTAGACAAAGGTGCCAAAAACATACAGTGGAGAAAAGATAGCCTCTTCAACAAATGGTGCTGGCAAAACTGGAAATCCATAAGCAATAAAATGAAATTAAACCCCTGTCTCTCACCCTGTACAAAACTTGACTTAAAATGGATCAAGGATCTAGGAATTCGACCTGAGACTCTTCACCAAATAGAAGAAATAGTAAGCCCGAATCTTCTTCATATTGGCTTAGGACCAGACTTCCTCAACAAGACCACCAGAGCACAAGAAATAAAAGGAAGAATCAATAAATGGGATGGGTGCAAACTAAAAAGCTTTCTCTCAGCAAAAGAAACAATCAAGAATGTGAAAAGAGAGCCTACAGAGTGGGAAAAAATCTTTTCCACACACACTTCAGACAGAGCACTGATCTCCAAAATTTATAAAGAACTTACAAAACTGTACACCAAAAATGCAAAGAGCCCAATCAATAAATGGGCTAAGGAACTGGGCAGACACTTCACAGAAGAGGATATAGAGGCTATTAACAAATATATGAAAAAGTGCTCATCATCTCTAGTAATTAGAGAAATGCAAATTAAAACTACCCTAAGTTTCATCTAAGTCCAATTAGAATGGCTATTATCAGGAATACAAGCAATAACAAGTGTTGGTGTGGATGCGGGGAAAAAGGCACACTTGTACATTGCTGGTGGAGTTGCAAATTGGTGCAGCCACTTTGGAAAGCAGTGTGGAGATTCCTCAAAAAACTTGGAATGGATCCACCATTTGACCCAACTATCCCACTCCTCGGTTTATACCCAAAGGTCTTAAAATCAGCAAAGTATAGGGATGCAGCCACATCTATGTTCATAGCTGCTCAATTCACAATAGCTAGATTGTGGAATCAACCTAGATGCCCTTCATTTGAAGAATGGATAAATAAACTGGTATATATACACAATGGAATATTACTCAGCCATAAAAAAGAATAAAATTATGGCATTTGTTGGTAAATGGGTGGAGTTGGAGAATATCATGCTAAGTGAAATAAGCCAAGCCCCAAAAACCAAAGGCCAAATGTTTTCTCTGATCAGTGGATGCTGATACCTAACAGGGGTGGGATGGGGTGGGGTGGGGGCATGCTAGAGGTTATGGGGAGGATAGGAAAGAATGGAGGAAGTATGGTGTGGAAGAAAATGGGATGGGAGGGGATGGGGGCAGGAAAAATAGTAGATTGAGACAGACAGTACTCCCCTATGTAAATGTAAGATTATATGAACTTTGTGAATAAAAAATAAATTAAAAAATAAAAAAATAAAATGTACAAATATTATTGATCAAAAAAATAAGAACTAGAACTGAAATAAAATGCATCTTTGTGTCTGTGCTTCAGTATTTACTAGATTTGAATCCTGGATCTCTGGTTTTTCAGCTGTGCTTTTGAACAGATCTGGATTTAATCCCTTATTTATCTGAGTTTGATAAGGTAAATTACATTATTTTATATATTATTTTTCGAGTCCAAGTAAGTTAACATATGGAAGTGCTTTCTTAAGTGAAAAACTACATAAACTTTCAGTGATGATGTTAAAGTTAATTGGAACTCTGAGCATTAAAATTGTGCACTCGGGAGAAGCAGTACACTTCTTGAATCACTGAAGCCAAAAGAGACAATGGCCTGATTTTGATAAAAATACCAGTTCAGTGAACTTTCAAGTGAGAAGTAAAATCCATGGGATCTTGATACCATTAAATAAATTGATGTCAATACATTTAATTTTAATTGTAGACTTAGACAATGGAAAACATACAAAAAATTATAAAGCTTAGTACTTTGATGAGACTCTCCTACCATGTGCGACATACATTTTAGATTGTTATGTAATATAACAAAGAGGGATGAGTCAGTACAATGATTTCAGCATGAAGACAGACAGCATATAAATAATATGTATTAGTTTTGATGACATTTGAATAATTAAAAGTAACCATGCAATAAATTTTATGTGAAATGAATAATTTGATGATTGAATGGGAATTGCATGACTTTTAATAATTTAAAAGATAATAGGATTGGAGTAATTTAAAGAGTCAAGATTTCAGGTAATGCACTAAAAAAATTGCCAATTTTAAATTAAGACTTTTCTGCTCAATTATAATAAAATGAAATGACATTTTATGGGAAAAAGGAAATATTTCTTCACTATTATATAGTCACAATGCATATTTGTATTTTTCTCCTAAATGTTTGGAACATACTAAAATTGCAGAGGATAATCTCTAATTCACAAAGCATAATTATTTTGTACTTTCTTAAAAGCCATAGCTACCTTTTCCTAATATTTGTTAGAGATGTTAAATTCATCAAAATTGAACACTATGATATGACATTAGTGAAAGCACCACAGAACACTTTTCCAATGGCTTTGCTTCCACTGTATTTTCTTGGATCTGTATTCCTTTTTATTTGCTTTTTCTCCCTTTTACAAAATCATTCTGAACTGTGCATGGCTAAACAACTATTTACAATTATTTCTGCAACCTTAAAATTTTTTCTACGTACTAAGTGTTATCCAGTTTTTCTTCTCTGTGACTAAAATACCTGACAAGATCAATAAAAAGAAGGAAAGATTGATTTTGGTTCCTGATTTCAGAGATTTGAGTCTATGGTCAACTGGTTCCATTTCTTTGAGCCTGAAGCAGAACATTACAGCAGAAGGACACTAAGGAGGAGAGCTGCTCAGCTCATGGGAGCCAGGAAGAGGAGGAATGGAGGCTAGGAGGTAAGGAGAGGGAGGGACGGAAGAAGTTGGGGGAAGAGAGAAAAAGAGAGACAGAGGGAGACAGACAAATAATAAGGGGCCAGGGACAGAACTAGTCACCAAGGCCACACAGCAAGTGATCAAATTCCTCCAGTCACGCCTCATCTGCCAATAGTTTTTACCACATCCCTGTACTCCATGAAATGAATTAATCCACTGATGAGGTTAGAGCCCTCTCATAATCCAATTCACCTGTGAGCATTACATCATTGCTCAACATCTGAGCTTTGGGGAATGTATTAGTCAAGGTTCTCTAGAGGAACAGAATCAATAGGAAGTATGATTATAAAAAGGGAATTTATTAGATTGGCTTACACACCAGACGCCAGATAGTTCACAATGGATGTTTGCAGCTGGAGAACTGGAAGAACCAGCAGTCCAAGGGGTAAAGGTCCCAGAACAAGAGGGATCAACACTGCTACCCTAGTCCAAGACTAAGGTTTCTGGAAATTACCTGGAAAATCACTAGCAGAGTCCAATTTTCCTCAGAGGATCGAAGCAGCAATAAAGAACCTGTTCAAGAAGGGTTGAGCTTGCATCTGCATCTGCTTCCTTGTTCTTCCAACTTCTGTTCCATCCAAACCACCATCCTGTTGGGCAGTGCTGCCCTTGCTTAGGGAGAGTCTCCACTTCAGTTCCCTATCCCATATTTCAATCATTCCTAGACACACCCTCACTGACACATCCAGAAGCCTCTTAATCATCTGTATCTATTAATCCAATCAAATTGACAACTCAAATAAGGCATTACAAGGAGATGGTTCTCTGCCCAAACCATAACAACAACATCTATAATACAATTCTGGAAATATGAAAGCATTTAGGAACTATAAATTTTATTTTCCCTCCCTAATTGTTTTTTATTCAAATATAGGTAGTAGATAGGTTTGGGGCAGTTGTTTCATCTAGCATATCATCCCATTCATTTAATAGAAACTATGTAAGGGATATTTTTGCTATAATCTTGGAAAACTTGCATGACAAATTAAGACTAAATGACTTCTCTGCAGCAGTGAATTTAATGGTTTGCACCTGTACTAGGAATATCATCTTCCTTCTTGACTTCCCAGAGTTTCATCTCTGGGAACTTTCCCATCCTCCAGTATTTACCCCAAGGTCTCATCTCTCTTACCATAGGATTCTATTCCATTAGTATAGGCATCACTCATCCATGCTTCTATAATCCCTATTTGAGGTGGTACCATTAAAGAGCAAAGCCAAGCAACATGATGCAGTAATTATTTCTGCTCATTGATAAATATGAGCTCAGAATGGAAATGGTCAAAAGTGAAGTATATCTTCTTCCTTGAGAAATCTGCTGGGAAAGACCTATTTCACATAAAGATGCTGTAGTCTAGAACCCAGGTATCATCCTTTCCTTTTTCCTTTCCCTGTGATTTCCAAGTATCCACATATTCCTTGGATCACTTCCTCATTCTTGTCTTCTACAACTGTTCAGGTTAAAACCCAACCACTCCTCATCAGCACTTGTGAAATGCACTCCTAACTTGCACCTCACCTTAGTCTTGCCCATGTTTAATGCACATCACTACCCAAGTGATTTACAGCATTGTATTATTTTAGAATATTAACTGCTTGAAGATTACAGAAAACTAATAGTGCTACACTCACATACTCATGACTAAGATATTTTGCTCTATGTCTTCATGTCATTTGAAATTATAGCTAGTGCTTATAAAACACTTCTATGACAGTATTAGGCAGCCTTAAATATGCTCATGGACAAAGTGCATTATACTTAATTCTTACATCAGTTAGTTTGAGCTGCTATAAAAAACACCATAGCCTTTGTGGCTTAAACAACAGAATGTATATTTTCAGTTCTGGAAGTTGAAGATCAGAGAAAGGTTGTTGGCATGGCTGGATTCTGCTTATCATCCTTTTCTTGACTTGCACAAGCTCCCCTCTTGCTTGCTGTGTCCTCATGTGGGAGAAAGTGTGGAGGGCACAGGCATGTGTCTGTGCCTTTAGTGAGCTGGGGGAGTTCTCTGGTGTCTCTTATTATGATATAATACTCATGTCATGAAGACTGCACCCTCAGACCCTTGTATCAACCTAACTGCATTCTGAAGGCCCATCTCCAAATACCACCACACAGGGAGCCAGGGCTTTAGCTTATGAGCTTTGGGAGGGCAAAATTCAATCTTTAGCAATCCCTATTTCAGAGGAAAAGGAAACCAAGATACAAAGTACTCAGGAGAAAGAAACAGACTCAGAAAGATCAAGGACACTCAAGGGTAAGAAGTGGCAGAACTGGGTTTTCAATTCAAGTAGTCTGTCTCCCACACTGGCATTCTTGGGCATTATTATTTGGGTGTTATTATTTCTGATAAAAAATAAAGTACTGCAAATATTACCAAAGTAAAGGCATTTTCCTCCTTTTATAGAGGAAATCACTATTTTGAAGCTTCTGTGCATTTGCTGGTGTTCCTTATTATTTATATATGACATATACTCACACACTGACAAATATAAATAGGCATGTACACATGCATTCATCTAATATATATTATTTCTATTACACATATATGACATTTATCTAATTTTTTATTTACATAAGTGGAATCAAATTTTACCTATGTTTACAAATATTTTTCTCACTAGATATTGTAATTTTGAGCTGTATTCCTATTGAAAATTGTTGTTTGCCTCATTTACCTCATCAGCCTCTCTCCTTCATGCCATGCTGTCATTTCCTCCTTACCCACCTGGGGATAATAACCATTAACAAGGTTCACAAATTTAACATGTCCAAATACAATCTACTTTTTACTTTTTGATTTAAGCCTGCTTCTTTGAGACTCATGTAAGCTATGTGTTCCAATTCATCAGCTTCAGTGTTTCAGACTGCTAGCCATCTCTCTGTTTCTCATTCTACGATCAATTCATCAGCAGATGCTTATGGTTCGACCCTCAGTGTACACTGTAACCTGCTATAAATTTTCAGATGGTACCTGAAAAGTTTCAATCACATAAAGTCACATATGTTTTAGGTAATTTCACATTAGAGTGAGGCTTAAGGTAAAACATATTCTTACCTTAAATATGCTTATTTGTACAAGAAACACAGAAGTGGAATTTGCAAAATTTTAAATTTGTCCTGAATTGAGAATCCCAAAGGATCAGTAGACTTTTGCTATCGACTCCCACAGCCCTTTCTCTCCCAGCCCTAATTTTCTAATTTTTGAATCCAAATAATTATGATCTCCAGGTTTTCCTGCTATACCTGGAATCTCTCTGTCTCACCACCACCATCTCCAAGTCACAGTCCATCTTTCCCCAGTACCTCTCTACTGATGTTCCCACTTATACCTTTGTCATTCTATTCCCTGTTCTCACAAAGTAGCCAGAATTATACTTTCAGCCTCAAGTAAGAATTCTTTTCTCAAAATTTCCATGCTTCCAACTGCTTCTACCCTGTCCTTGCTCCACTCTGGCCATGTCCGCTTCCTTGTTGTTTCTCACATCTTTATCTTTGCTATTCTCTCTACATTACATGATTTCCCCCAAGATATGCATGCAACTGGCCCTTTCCACCTCCTTCAGGTTTCTTAGACGTCACTGTAGCTTTCACTTGTATCCTTTAAAAAATTCCTCCCACTCTACCACCAATCTCTAGTCGTCTCCGTATTTTGTCCTACTCCACAGAACTTAGCACCATCTAATAAATTTATTATGTAATTCATTGCTGTCTTCCTCATTAATATGTAAGCTCAATGAAGGGAGTAATAATTATTAATTTTGTTTTCAGTTTTCTGCTCCTAGTGCCTAAAAGAGGACCTGACACATAGATTTTCAATAAAGTTTTCAGAAATGCTTAAATTTAACTGACTGTATCATATCATATGAATATGCCCCAAAATGCACATTTTCTTTTTATGGTCAATATTTGAGGAATAGCTTTTTTCCTATGATTAGTAATACAAATGCATGTACTCCCTCTATCAGTGTGCATGTGTGGGAGAATTTCTGCAGAGCATATACCAATCAGTGAGACATCAAGGACCCAGAGCAGGTACATTAGCCCTGTACAACACACTTATTCTCAATTCAACTTGCCAAATATACTTTACTTATTTGTACTGATTTCTACTCATTGCTGCTGTGTATGAATATTTTGGTTTCCTTGCCAACACTTGGTTGCCATACTGTTTAATGTTTACAGGCATAATGACTTTGAAATGATCTCATTGCTTTAATTAGCATTTCCCTAAATACCCAGTGTGGCTGATATTTTCAGGTTTAGTTCTTTCAGATTTTCTCATTTGTGTATTACATGTTCTTGTCGTGATCCTCATTTATCACCAACTTTTAAGAAAATATTACATTATTATAAATCCAAAATGTATTGTTTTTCTATAAAAATAGAACTTTATAAGAAAGATAAAATGTTAATGAAATAAAAACAAATGTTCTCAACATAATTGATGTGATAGTTCATTCTTTTGTTATGGATTTATAGTGTAACCTAAATTAAATACCACATTCTTACTCTTTTTTTCCAGTACTTTTTAAACCAAAGTGCTCTGCCACTGAGCTACATCCCCAGTCCTTTTTATTTTGAGGCAGGGTATTACTAAGTTGTAGAGGCTGGCCTAAAACTTCAGGTCCTCTGCTTCAACATCCTGTAACTGGGATTACAGACATGGGCCACTGCACCTAGCACAATTGCTAAATACTTTGGTCTTGATTTATGTTCTCTCCCTTTGCTAATGCCCATTTTATTTGTATTACTATAATCTTGTAATGATGATTCATAACTGATGAATAAAAATCAAATTGTCTTTACAATATAGGCCACTTCCTCTTTTATGGAAATTTTAGGAATATATATTTTAAAGGTGTTTACTAATTAAAGCCACCTAAAATTTTCTTTTTATTTAAGGAAGTTGTATATTGCATGCTATCCTTGCCCCAAAACCTAACTTCTAACTTGCCTTTAGAGAGATAAACATTATAAATGTATTAGCTGAGCCATCTAGAATAAGGAATGTGTTTTTTAGATTCCATGACAGCTTGTTGTGACCAAATGACTAAATTCTGGCCAACTGAACATAAGTGGGAATGATGTGTCCAACCTTTAGGAGGTGCAGATGTGTACCTCGCTTCACCATCTTCCCATTTTCATTCTCCCTATAGGTTTGGAATGTAAATAAATGCTTGGGGCTTTAACCCTCATTCCATCAGTTCTGCCATTGCTCAGAGAACAGTATTCAAATCCCCAATATGGTTTTGTTTATTTTTTCTTTGGTTTCATCACACTATGATTCTTGTGAAGCTTCACATATTTTAGGATTATTGTGGTGTGCTGAGTTGTTGGCATTATGTTATTTAATGCATGTCACAAGTTGTTATAATGACCTTTAACATCATGTGACACCTTCTTATTTCTGGTCATAGACATCTGGTATTGATGTCTACTTGGTCTGCACTTAACATAGATTTGCTTTCATCTCCTTAATATTTACATGGCATATCATTTGTCATATTTGTATTTTCTACTTTTGTGTCTCTTCATATTTAGAATGCCCCTCATGTAAACAGCATAGATTTGGGTATTGAGTTTTGCAACCAATGCAATTGCCTCTGACATTTGATTAAATTTATCATATTTGTATTTTATTCTATGATATGTCCACATTTTCCTTCTTCTTTTACTTCTCTTTTCTTGTGTTTATAAATTATATTTTTAGTTTTTCAAATTTTTTCTCTTTTAATTTTTAATGTTCTCTTCTCCATCCCTTTCTTGATATATGAAGGATGTGGTTCATTTCTCAAATTTCTCAATTTGATTGGATCAGACTACTTGTGCTTTAGAAATTTACTCAGGTAGTATTTAGGAACACAGGATCCTTTGGTCTTGTGACTTTGCCATTTTTAACATGGGATCATGCAGGACATTTTATGGCCTGTCTTGGAGTTGGCAGATATGACTTTGTCCCATATTCCATTACCACAAGTCCCAGTGAAGTTGAGCAGGAGGAAAAGACAAGCTAAATAAAATGTAAATAAGGAAGGACAGAAAAAAAATACCCAGGAACAGAATACATTATGAGCAAGTGGCAATCCATGACAAAGCAGTGTGGGCTGAGCCCATGCAGATGCAATATATTAGATAGCTGTGGTAACTCTAGTTGAGTTGATAGAGTATAGCTAGATTCTAAAGGTTTCAAAATTCAGCCTAAAATACGTGGATTTAGCTGTGTCTTAAAAACATGGTTGATTCTGTAGTTTGCAGTTTATCTACCCCCTCTCCAGGAACGGGAATATTCTGTACATCTTTTTAAATGTGACTTGTCACCTGGAGGATTCTTCCCTTTCACCCTTCAGGTCCTGCCTAATTGACTGTTGTTGGCCAATGTAATCTGGGCAGTTGTAGCATGTACCACGTCCTCACAGAGGTTTAAATCTGATTTCGGACTGATTTAGGCCTCTTGAGCTTCTAACTTCCATCACAAGAAAATTATGCCCCCAGTAGGCTCTGATTCTTTATTCTGGTCTTGGCATAAGAAGCTCGTAGCACAAGGTTGCCACAATTTGGGGCGGAGTTGCAGCCAATCTTTAGAATATCTGCAATGATGGTAAGAATTATATGATAATGTTTTAGCAAAAGTCTATTGATAGAATATGCACCAAAATACAGTTTCTATTGTTTTGATTGTTGTGGCATAGAGAACAGAAGAAAATTAGGAGTACTGTAGTAAAATAAATTATTATTTGGACTTCAGAAACAAATAGGTATGCATGTGACCATTCTGTTCTACCCACCTACCATCCAGCTAAATCATAGCTTTAGTGTTTATGTATGTAAAAAAATAATAATCCATACTCCATAGAGCTCCACCAAATATAAAATAAATGTATGTACAGTGACTAGTAAGGTAAGTTGTGTTTAAAATTTGTTGCTAATATGAAAATGTTACTGATACATAATTGCATTTGTCGGTTTCCTTACTATAATGAAATGCTTGAGGCAGCTACATTTTCAAGACAACAGATCTATTTAGCTTACAATTTTGGAGGTTCAGAGTTCAAGATTGGGGACCTCATTGGTTTGACCTCTGGTGCAGGCAATGGATAGTAACACATTGTGAGTGTATGAGGAAGAAAATGGTCACATATCAAATCGGAGCAGAGTGAGGGAAAGTGAGGCCAGTTCAGGCTTCTCCAACAGTTCACTCACAAGAACTACCAAGGAGTTCTGGGATAACTGCCTTCTATAGCTTGCAGTCCCAATGACCTAAGGAACTCTCACTAATTACCACCAGTTTAAGATTCCACTACCACCCAATAGCACAACCCTGGGATCAAGTCTTTAACAAAGAGAACTATAGGGGATATTATCCATTAGCCATCCAAATCATAGCAGTACTGAACCAGATCTCTGAACATGAATGTTCAGAATGGGATCTCATGTACCAAGAACTTATTTTATTCAGGTCACACAACAGATTAGAGAACCCAAGGTACATGTGCCCTTAAGAAGAAAGTTGCAGGGGAGCAAAGTATAGAAATTGAAACACCTGATGAGAGTCATTTAATCACCTTGGGATGCAGCGATTTCAACTGGAAAATTGGGATGCTATTTCGTGAGCATTTTATGTGTTGACTAATTTATGATCAGGAGACACTTTAAAACACCAAGCATCCAGCTTTATAATAGCATATTAATAGCAATAAAAACTAGCATGCCATGCAAATTCTAAATCTAAAACACATTTTGTATAAACTCCCTTGGCAGATCCATTTTGCCCTAATAGAACTGTTCATTTTCCATTGTAAGATGCAGTTCAGTGTAAGTCTGGGTTATCAGATAGCTTTTTTATTCTACTCTAGGGAATCTTACTTGAGTCAAATAAAATGATCCCTCTGTGAGGTTACCATTTATTCCTTTGTTAAACTGGTTGACATGGAGAGACTTAATGAGCAACTTGAAATTACTGTGTATATCTTCAAATAGGAATTTCTAGGGATATTAAAATGCTTTATGATTTTATTAAAAATATATAGACCACCCAACCTCACTTTTTCCCAATTCTGTTTTGAGCACCTATAGATGAAGGCAAAAATGGACATGTCTTAAGAAATAAATGTTACTAATGCCATTGTTTTGCATTATGTGATTGTGTATATTTTTGTACAGATGAGACATGGAATGCTAAAGTGTATGTGAGATTATTCAAGGATGAAGAAGTGTATGAAATAATACACATCTGATTTTTTAACAAAATCGCAGAGATTGGGAGTAGGACTTTTGTGGATGTAGAAGGCAGGGGGCCTCAGGAAGGGGAGGACACAACAAAAATTAAAAATACATTTAAAATATAGATTATGAAGGTGGATATGTAAATTGAAACATCTGTTTGTGTATTGCTATACAATTAGAAAAAGGTTTCACATCTACATAGTTCTACAGATGTTGTACTGTCATTCAAAAAACAAAACAAAGTCTGTATGGTATGATGCCACTTTGTTATAGACAAATCAAATATTAGCATCTTCTGTATACTAGCACATATGCTTGCATATGTCTGTATGAATGAGGAACAGTTTTTCAATTATCCTGTTTTTGTTGGTTTGGGTTTCTGTGTGAGTGGGCAAAGTAGAGGGCTAAGAGGCGAAAAAAATAACTTTGGCTTTTTTATCTTTATATTTTGTCGTTTTGTTGCAAGTAGATGCATATTAAGATTTTTGAAGTGAAAAATGTCAAATAAAATATTTAAAATATTCCCAAGACTAGTTTTGAATGTATCTCCCAAGGATCATATGTTGAGAATATACTCCTCCATGCAACAGTGTCAGGAGGCAGGATCTTGAAGAGGTGGTTAACTCATGAGTGCTTGATCTTCACCAATGCATTGATGGTGCTGTCACAGGGGTGGGTTTGCTATTCTAGGAGTGGTAGTTGACTGTGAGATTGGCCTCTTCTCTCTCTCATCCATGTTCTTGCTTGCCACCTGATGCTTTCAGCCATGTTAAGATATAGCAGGAATGTTCTTACCAGATGCAGCCTCTAGAAATTAGACTTCCCAGTCTTCAGAAGCATTAGCCCAATAAATATCTATTATACATGAATGACCCAGTCTGTGGTATTGTGTTATAGTAGGACAATTTCGACTAAAACATCCTAGACTTTCCTTCTTAATACAGCCTTCTCTTCATCTCAGAACCTTCTTCCATAACTATGCTTGGTTCTATGAAAAAAAGATTCTCTACCAACTTTTCTCCATGTGTTGCCTGTGTTTGTATCCCCCTCCCTTGCTCCTTGCTTTTCCCACTGTTTCTCTTCCTGCTTTCATAAAGTCTTTCTACCTAATGTCACCAATAATGTCCTGTGTTGCTTTCAGTGGACGTTCTCAGACCTCATCATACATAATTTAGAAAAAGAAAAAAGAAAAACACCCATCTTCTCAGAACTTTCACTTCTCTTGGTTCCTACAGTTCCAATCATTCTCTTGGTCTCTTCCCTTATCTCCTAGCTTTGTTTTCCTTACACTCTATTCTCCCATTTAACCCCAGATTTTGGATTAGTTCCAGGGTTTAGTTACGATTCTACTTTTTTGTTACTCATTCTGCATTCTTTCACTAGATGATCTCTACCACTTTCTAAATGATCCATACTCTACTGATTATTAATGTTAGATCTCTTGTCTAGATTACTTGGATGACATTCAAGCATGTGAGTGTGATATATTTTAGGATATTTGGCCCATCCTACTACCAAGGACATTCTAATGACACTCTTGCTATACTTGCCCTTACCGTTCTTTTTATCATCAAGCTAAAAAACACTTCAATAAATGTAAAACAAACAGCTATTATTAACAGGTGACTAAAATAATTATAATGATTATGCAGCAAGCCTAATCCTATAAACATTTCCTATACTATTTTATTTACTGTTTATTATCACATGATGAAAGAAGTAAAAGTCTCACTGTAATTTAACAAATAAGAAAATGAGAACTCAAAAATGTTGAGGAAATTGGCTGAAATTCTTTTTATAATCTAGTGCCTCTCTCTCTTAAGTGATTTTCCACTCTGGAGAGGAAAAATTCCAAACTCATGGATTTGAACAGATCCTGCATAATCTAGTCCCTCTCCATCTGTCTTGCCTCTTCTTCCTTGATCACTCTAGTGTAGACATAGGGTCAATTTAGTTCTTTGAAAACTCTGGAACCTCTCTTGTAAAGGCCTTTCTATTCATGATTTCCTTTGATTAGAAGATTTTTCTTCCACTCTTCATCTGGCTAACTTAAACATATCCTCTGCCTTTCAACCTTAAAGGCATCTTAAACCAAACTACCTTTGATCCATTATGTAAATCAGATTGCTGTTACTGTTGTTTTACTGATTATTCTTTTGTATTTGTATACTTTTATAGGGCATGACTTAAATATTTTTGTCCCATTTTCAGATGTTATCTCAACAAGAACAGAAACTCTTTGTTCTCTCATTTTTTCATTCCTATTATCACAGTTCTTGACTTGTCTGCCCACCATCACCGCATGATAAACTTGTCTACTAGAATAGCTCAGAATAGTCAAAGCAGACTTCTCTTAGAGCATTTCTTCCTCTTCTATGACGATTCATATACCTGAGTACATTGCTTTAGGCACAGAAAGAGAATTCATGCCCTCTTACATGCTGTTCACTTTCTAAAGTTTCATCTACCCTTTGTTAACCATAATTTGACAATATGAAGTGAATAGTTCATATAATTCATAAGTTTTAAACTGTGTGCTATTATGAATGGTGTAATGAAACTTTATAATATCCTGTTCCATCCTGCCGAGAATGTGGATCCTCTCTTTGTCCGGTGTTCTACACTGTACACAAGACCTTCCCTTTAGTCATTTAGTAGCCATCTATCAGATTAGCATAGTGCTTGTGTTCAAGTAATTCTTGTTTAACTTAAAAATGTCTCCAAAAATTAAGAGTGGTGATGCTGGCAATTCAGTTGTATTATGGAAAAACTATAGAGTTATTTTAAGTGAAAAGGTGAAAATTCTTCACTTAATGAGGAAAGGTAAACAAATATTTGTTAAGGATGCTAATATCTATGGCAGGAGAAAATCTTCTAACCAAGAAATTGTGAAGAAGGAAAAATAAATATGTTAATTCTGCTATCATCCTTTAAACCACAAAATTTATGGCCACAACGCATGATAAGCATATAGTTAAGATGGTAAACAAATAAATTGTGGTGGAAGACATGAACAGAAAACACATTCCAATTGATGGAAGCATATTGTCTTAGAAAGCATTGTGCCAACATAAAAACTTAAGGAAGGGACTCCCCAAAATAGATAATAGCAATCCATTTACTAGAAGTAAGATACATTGACACAGACTCAGATACTGATTTGCACTGAAAAAATACAAAAAATACTGGAGAGGTTGTGTCTGACAATGAAGAAGCTGCTGTCACATTTCTAAAAGAGTTCAATGAATTGATTAGGGACAAAAGATGTCATTCAAACCCAATCTTTAATTAGGTTAAAACTGGCTTTCTGGAGAAGAATACCCTATAGCAGCTACATTCATAAAAGTGCAAAGTAGTCACGGAGACATAGCACATGGAAGGAGGTATTAACTCCGGTACTAGGCAGTAATACTGCAGCCAGAGTGTATAAAGCAAAGAACGATCTCTTCAAAAACAAAGTTTTATTTCCCAATTCTGGCAATATCATCAGAAGGTATGGGTAACTCTCAACTTGTTTATGGATGGTACAGCTAATACTTCATCCAAGAAGTGAAAAAGTACTTGGAAGAGGAAGGGTTGAAGTTTAATTCCTACTAATAATAGAAAATGCACCTGACCACCCTTTAATCTGTTTGCTATAAAAATTACTAGGCTGTATTTTTACCTCTAAATACACTCTCATTGCTTCTCCTCTTTGGGCATTAGTGGGTTGTAGAGGCTATATATAAACACATTATCATTTGCTCATCAACTAATATGAGGTATTATCTGGACATAATGCAGTGCTGAAAATCATTCACTATTGCTGTTGTAATAATATTCATTAAATCTTCAATGTATGATAAAAACCAGAAACTGTAAATGCCTGCTGGAAGAACTTTATAAGAAGTGAAGTTTTAAAAGATTTAAAGGCTTCCTGGGGATTGATGGAGAAGTGAAGAAAATCACTCACACAGCAAGATAAGTTGTTGAAGAAAGATTTGCTGACATGTTTAATGAAAAATCTGAATATATTGAAGGCCACTGAGAATTATTAATAAATGAGGAATTGGAGGAACTTGTTGAGTCATCCACAGAGGATGAGGAAGATGAATAAACTGAGCAGAATCAGCAAAATGAATATTACTGAAATTTGCCACAGTGATTTGAATTGCATAGACATTAAATGACAAAATTATGGACTATGATCCTCATATGCAACATTAAAGTTATCCATATGATCATTGAAGGATTACCAGCTCTGCAGCAATGTTTTTATGAGATTTTTGTTACAGGAGACTATTTCTGATATATTATTTTTTCAAAAAGTTTTGTCATAAAATCCTTCAACTATCAAGGATTTCTCCAGCCATCAACATCATCATATGCTCCTGACATCCAACCATCAACATTATTATGGTTCAATGATCTGGGATCACACAAACAGATGGTCCCCCTTTTGATGTATGTTAGAAGGTCAATAGCAACCTAATACCAAATTGCAATGCCTATGTCATTCATCTTCTTCTCATCACTTTGGTATTGCATCACTTCATATGATCACAAGAAGGCTGAGCACTGTATAAGATATTTTGAGAGAGAGAACATTCACATAACTTTAACTTTCATTTTACTACTTTTTGTTATTATTTTAATGCATGGTTTGAGGCATCCCCTGAACTCTTGGAATAAATCCCCCATGGATAATATGAAATTACTGTAAAAGTATATTTTTATGGGCAGTTCATAATCCTGCAGGATTTATCATGAATAATTGCCTATAAAATGGAGATGGTGTAGGCTAAATATCTCTAGTTTGAAATGCTTGAGACCAGAAGTATTTCAGATTTCAGATTTTAGAATGTTTGCATAGAATTTATCAGCTGAACAACTTTAACCCCAAAATCCAAAATGCAAATGCCCCAAAATGCAAACATTTTGAGTGTTGTGTTAACACTGAAAATCATTTTGGATTTGGGACATTTGGGATTTATTTATTAAGTATGCTTAACTAGTACTAATTCTGAAACAGGACTATTGAATGGATTAAACCAGATTATATTTGTAAAACACATTTGCCATTTTTGTAATTTGTGATATTTAGCCACTATTTCCTAGTGTCTTTCCTCATGAATAGTAAAAAGAAATGTGAAATTTAGGATGATAATCATGGCTGCATTTGTTTTCAGATGTGTAAACTTGCATGAATTATTCCATTTCTGAGCCTCTTATTCTCTTCTGCAAAATTTCTACAGTAGTAACTTATTATTCTCCAGGGTTATAGATCAAATTAGACCCTGTATGTCTAAGTACATTAGGAAGGTCAGCAAGCCAATAAGGTTGAAGGTGTTATTATTTTGTTATTATTTACTCAAAATTTTATGATGCAATTCACACTGAGGAATATAAAAACAGAGAAATTTTAAGAAATTATTTTTTGTATGAATACCTGCATTTAAAAGTAATCAGAATCATTTTTTGTTCTAAAGGACACTAGGTTTCAGGGGTATTAGTATTGTTAATGCACTATTTGATGACAAAACTCCAAAGATAAGTATATTTTGAAAATACATTTTTATAAATTTCTTATAATTTTCCCCTAATTGTGCTTATTCTAAACACAAAAAGGTGAATAATAAACAATCGGGCATTAGTCTTATCAATATTGCATTCTCATGGGGGAAGCAAAAGATAAGAAGTACATGGACAAAATTAATTGTAGCTTCTGACAAGAACTAATAGAGTGGCATGACAAGATATTCAGAACAAGGCATCTGAAATAATATACAAGTGACAACACTACGTCTGCAAAGGAAATGGTCTTACGTAGCACTAGGTAAAGGTTGTTCCAGAAGGAGGGAACAGAAACTGCAAGCAAAAGGAAAAACAAAAACAACTTGTATTCCCTAAGAGCATTAGAAGACCAATGTGGCTGAACCAACGGAACCCAATGGGGAGGAGAAAAGAACTGTCTTAGGGTTAAGCAAACCTAGAGTATAATTAGGATGAGAAATTCCTGATAAGGTATTTAAATTTTATTAAACAATACAATTAAAATCATATAACAAAGGAATCTTAAAAACACTGTGCTAGCCGGGCGTGGTGGCGCACACCTGTAATCCAAGCAACTTGGGAGGCTGAGGCAGGAGGATCACGAGTTCAAAGCCAGCCTCAGCAACTTAGCAAGGCCCTAAGCAACTCAGTGAGACCCTGTCTCTAAATAAAATACAAAATAGGGCTGGGGATGTGGCTCAGTGGCCAAGTGTCCCTAAGTTCAATCCCTGGTTCAAAAAAAAAAAAAAATCACTGTGCTAAAAATATTGAGCAGTTCATATACACACAAAAAAATCTAAATGAAGTCCTATAACAGGAAAAAATAATGAAAGAATCACATTATGGTTAACCTTGGTGTGGCAGGGTTGGGGCTTTTGCAATGGGGCATAAGGGAATATTTCGAGTGATGCTTCGATTCTTCATAGACACTCGGATTATAGAGATATATCCAAGTCTAACTCAATGAATGAACACTTTAATATTTGATCATCCCTTACATGTAAAGTATATCTCATAAAGAAAAGTATATTTGAGCAAAGGTTGAAGTTTTGTTGATGGCTATATGGGAATTCTTTGTAAAATTATTTAAACATTTCTGTATATTTAGCATTTTTATTAGAACCTTGGGGATGGAGAAACATGAAGAACATAAAGGAAAGACATTGAAAGTATAGAGTTCTATACTGAAAGACTCCAGAAGGCTTCATAAATAAATATCATTTTGAGTCTCTCATGGTGGATAGAGTAGCAGTGACACAGTTGCCTTGTATTTATTATTTGCTATGTGCTAGTATCTGAGGACACTGGAAAGAATATTAGTGAGAAAATCTGCCATTGTCTTTATCATCAAATAACTTAAAAAGTGTTGAGTAAGTATTTATGAGACAGATTGGTAAGCTTAAGTGAAAGAAGTTAGAAGCCAGACCCAGATGCTTTTAATGAATGATACCATCTTGGAAAAGAGATAGAGTAAAAAACATTCATATTAATAATTCTCAGGGACTAGGAGAGGAGGGAAAGTTTGAAAAGGAGCAAGGGAAAAATTTCAGAGGGTGATGGCAATGTACAAATTGTCGGTAGTGATCTATCCATGACCATGTGTTTGCCAAAATTCATCCAATTTTACACATAGAAAGGCAAATTTTATTGTATGCAAATTATATTTCAATAGACTTGACTTCAAAAAATAAAAAAATAAAATACAGATCTGCATGCTTATGAAAAATTCTAAGGTGTTACATTTTATGAAACAACACTTTGTAAATCTATTGATGCTATTATATCATGAAATCATTATTATATAATGGGGCAGAATTGCTGTGGTTGTACATCTAGCCCCAAGACTCTAAGGCAGAGTTGGCAATTCGCTCTGCCCATTCCCATAGCCAGGCGTTCCCGGTGGGGAATTCCCTTGTATCTTCAAAGTTGAAATGAATTAATATCTTTAAAAACTGAATTCCCAGAAGTATCAATAAAGGTTATTCCCATCAAGACAGACACAGGTGAAGTGAAGAGCCACCTGTCTTTGGAGGAGTAACTGATGAAGGTTAACATAAATGTCAATGGCAGTGCGGCTTTTGAAGGTTATCCCCCAGCCTACAAATGAAAAGCCAGAGTGAGAACCTCAGAACCTGAAATTACACCTTGCATTACATGTCAGAGAATTCTACACATGATTATATGAATTAAAGATAGTTGATGAGGCTCAAATCCTTGAAATCGTTACCTAGATTCTTCTATCTTATTAATACAGTATATGAAACATTTGGCATTAATATGAGGGCAACTGGTGAAAAGGTAGTTATCAACCCTATTTAATCTGAGACAGATATACAGTTTTTCAGAGAAAACTTTCTAATGCATATTAAACTTGGGGACTTAAAATACTAAACTTAGTTACCTCATGTAAAAAATTTAGACTAGTACTATTCTATCTCCCAAGACTGATTTGAATCAAATTCAGGAACACATGAATAAATACTAACTGCCTTCAGAATGGAAGGTATTATTTTCTACAAACCATATTGAGTCTATGGAAATCTCTAATTTGGGTCTGAAAAACTATTTGAAAAATTTCTGCCTCCTTTTCACCATTCGCACTGCTACCTGTACTTTGCACATTGTCATTATGGAAGCACAGGTTATTTTCTTTTCACATTTAATAAGAACTATTACCATGTTCTTGTTCAGTGTATAACTGTCTTTGTGGCAAATGTCATTCTGAACTATGTTTTTAGCCCATACCCAGAGGTTACCTTATATCTCTCTCAAGCTATTTACTCCTCCTCCTTTCTTCCACTTTGCTGGTTCTTATGAGCACCTAATAGGTAGAGGAAACATTGTAATTTGACTTGCAGGTCTGGAAATGCATTAGCCTGTAGAAATCATGATGTGGTCATAGGAGGGATAGGGGGCATTAAGAATTGTTCCACACCTCCCTAAACAGAAAACTGTGCCTCTATTGTCTTTAACAGGGAGATAACCTTCGGGTAGATAATACTGTTCATTTATATATTTATTCACTGTATTTCTTCAACAACTTCAGGAAGGTACATCCAGTATGCCAGACACAGTGATACTGGCTGTGGAGAAGGCAGCAAAATTGCTGCACTGACACATCATAGAACGTACAAAAAACATATTAAAGTTTTTAAAATATATCACAGATTGAATTCTTATTCATCAAGAGATAAAAATAATTCATGAATGTGAAGTTAATGTATTTATTGCTACTAACACAGATACTCCAAGTGATGAATTTTATCTTGTGTCATTTGGTCTTGAAGTGCACTAATGTCCTGATATGTGTAATGTTTAGGAATGAATGCTAAATAAAAATAAGTGAATTAAAATCTATTAAATTGTATTTTTTTTTTTTACTTTTTAATCCTTACTCTTTCAGAGTACAGAAATGTAGAGATGAATAAAACATGGCACTTGCCATCAATGAGATCATGATTTCATAGAGGACTGAGGCGTGAGCTGATTTTTAGGACTCTTTGTGTAGTTACAAATACGTAGGTACAACAATGGACAAAAGGATGAATGATGGTAGGTTCTGCTTAGAAGGTAACTCTTAAATATATCATGAAGAATGGTGCTGACCGCGATTATAGTAGCACCGAGAACTTACTGTTTGTCAGGGACAGTTCTAAATACTTCGTGAGAAATAACACAATTTTCATATAATCCTATAATGTAGATACTATTTACAATTCTATTTGGTAGAGGAGGAAACTCAAGAAAAGACACATAGTAAGTACTGGAGCCAGCAGGGCCACACAGGTACACAGAATCCAGCTGGCAAAAGAACAGTAGAAAGTTGCCTTTGTTTAGAGATATAAACATACCTGTAGGGACCATGCCAGAAAGCTAATTGGGAGAAGCAGGGTAGCACACTGTGGTCAAGCAGATGGGTTATATATCAAGTATAAACAAACCAAGCTGCTCTTTGCCAGTGACTGGCGACCCAGAGCTTCTGAAAGTCAGATTTGGATTGCATGTAAAAATCTTATAATTACTTTCTTTAAAGGTCTCTAATTCCATTATTTCAAAGATCTTCTGGATATCACAAAAATGTTTCTATCTGCTACATCATTCCTTTTTGTGATCTCTTAGAGGAAGGGCTGAAGGAAAACCAAGCTGTTATGCCTCACCATAAGGAAACAGGGCCTGATGTTAGTGGAAGGTGGTTCTGTTTCTTAAGCCACAGTCATAGATACATGTTATCAGCTAAGGGTCTCTATAAAGCGGGCATGCCTTTGTTTACAAAGCACTCTTTTCACTCAGCTTAGAGCACACTTACTGTTTTCATTGGTACCATTTCTTATCTCATAATCATTTGCTATCTATCCACTCATGTAGCTCATTATTTATCTCCTCATATCATCAAACTAACATGTCTTGCAAAAGTAAATACAGTTGTTGTTTTTCCCCAAAGACAAGTTATTAGACTGTTCATCTTACATGCAAGGACTTCTTAAAATAGAGGAGCTGATGTGTATTTTCAGGTGTATGAGTTTTATTCTGCCTGGTGTTTGATTATAGCCCCTGCAGCATCCGGGCCATTCATACTCAGTGTACACTTGCTGTTCTGCATCTTAAAGGTGGAAATAAAAAGTTCTGGTACAATCAAGATTACCTCAATATCTGTTAGTTAAAATAAGTAAAACATTATGCTTATAGGAAGTATGACCTTTAATCCCTAGTTAACAGTTAAGAAGGCCACAAATTTCTAATTTCACAAAGTCAAATTTAATGATTTCTGAATAACCATCCCATGAACTGGAAGCAAGTTAGATCACAGGCCCTACTGAGGTTCCTTCTCCCCTCAGGGTTAAGAAAAGATACTTGGCCTCCTACATATATCACAACAATAGCCAATACTAATATTTCCACTGCTCAAGTACAGAAGATACAGAGCACAGACAAATTTGAGCTGTGTTTGAAGATCAGGTATTTGACAAAGAAATCCAATTCTCCCAGGAATACCACAGCCATCTCCCTGTGAGATCCTCCCACATTCCCACTTGGAGACTAGAAAGATACCTCCTCAGACATGCTCATGCACAATCGTGCCCCTGCACAATCATTGCTGTGGTTGTCCTCCCCACTCCTGGTAGACCTAGATAGAACTGCAATACAGATGTAGGCAACCATTTGTCTGGCAAATTCAAGGAATGAAATCCATGGACACAAGGATCAGAGCAAAGTAACAGGATTTATCAGAGAAATACAAAGAAAGCAGAAAGAGCTCCCAAATGGGTGGGACCCAAAAAAAGGGATACTAATGGGTGGGTGTCCATTGTCTAGGGTTTTCTATAAGGCTTATCTGATGGCCCAGCACAGGTGACTGGTGGGGTGATGGATGACAGCATGGACCAATCAAGCTCTTCAAGTTCTGAGCTTAATAAGCCAATAAATTTATAATTTTAATCCCTTATTTACATAATTAAGAGGACAGGTCTCAGCAGGCAGTTTTTGACACATCTGTTAGAAAGAGATAACATTTGGGGTAGGGAGTCTGCTTGTGGTCAGTCATTGCTGGGGTAAGGGCAAGGGTACTGAGGAAGGGCTGCTGTGGTTACAGTTGTGAGGAACAGAAGCAGGTATTCTAGGTTAGAAGAAGGCATTGTGGTTAACACCAGCAGGGAGCAGCAAGTCACAGGATATCTTTCAGTCCCACTGTCTCTTTTGAGGTTGGAGTGATGTCCCTCTCCTCTCCTGCTCTTCTCCAAGGTCCTTATGCTAACCGCCTATGAGAGATCACTCTTTATGCCTCAGAATCTATAAAAATCTCCTCCAGTAGATTTTATTTTAAAAATAAAGAAAACTACCAGTTTGTTCAAGTTTTTAAAAAATGGAATTGAAGAAAAACAAAATTCTAGTTATAGATGAAAGCAGGTGGAAATTACCTAACACTATATTCTGAGCCCAATAGAAATCTATTAAGTGACTGCAGTTCACCAGGCACAGCTCTAGATATCAGTTGCAATAATAAACCAAACATAGAGCTTTCATTTTATAGAAAATACAATAAAAAGCAAATTAATTTGTTCAGTTAATGGTAAGTGTTTCAAAGAAAAGTAACAGAATAAAAGAAAGTGGTGGAGATGAATACAGAATATGACAGTGAAAACCTGAAGAGGTTGCAATGCATGGAGACCTGGATAAATTTATGAAGAAGGACATGTAAACATACAGAAGATAAAATCATTAAGGCTAAGGAAAAAAGCAGGTGGCAAGTCCTTAGGCTTGCTGTGCCAAAAATCAGTTAGGAAATCAATGTAGCTGAAGATTGAGTCCAGAAGGCTAGAAGTTCAGAAAGTTAATTAGGAGCCTGATCATACAAAGGCTTATAAGTCACAGGTGAAACTTTGAATGTATTCTAAAGGTGAGGGGAAGCCATTAGAGAATTTTAAGCTAAAAGTTGTATAAAGTTTCAGTTAGATAAAATGGATATATTCCAGAAATCTTCTGTATAGCATATTACCTATAGTTAATAATTAGTCAACAATATGGTATTATGCACTTTAAAATATCTTAGGAAGGGGTAGTTCATATTAAATTTTCTTAATACACACAGACACAAAACCGTAACAAGTACAAAAATGTAAACAGATAGAAACCAAAAGAATGCAAGAAAATTTTGGAGCTGTTGGAAATATTTAGTACCTGGATTATGGTGATGGTATTATGGGATATACGCATATATCTAAAATCATTAGAATGCATAAAGTATGCACAATTTTTTAATCTCAATTATCAATAAATATTAAAAAATAAACAAGAATCAATAGAATAACTGCTATACTTAATAAGTATGTATGATGTACACAGAATAAAAATTAAGTTAAAGAGTATTACTCTGATATTTGTATGCAATTTGGCTAAAGGTCGTCAAGAACAAAAGAACTAGTTAAGTTGTTGCAAAATTTAGCTCATATAATGTAACTTGAACCAGCAGGAGAAAACCATCATGTGACATATTGCTTGTATGGTATGGATCTAATTTCATTTCTTTTTCCAGACATTTAGTGATCCTTCCAATTCAAATATTTTTTCTGACAAATTTCTTAAATAGCATCCTATTAAAAATTCTCTCCCATTTTTTTATATGAATCATTATTTTTTTGATGATTGTGAAACTTCTATTATGTTGTTGAATCAACTGAAATGTCTTCTAATTTTTATTCATTTCATAAATTACTGTTTCATATATTTTTTCTTTTGTTCGACTTTCAGGAACAATTCTTCAAATTTATATTTGAATAATTCAGTTGAATTTTAATTCCTGAACTTATAATATTATGTATTTATATCTAGAAATATAGATATCTATGATACCTAAAACAAAGACAAAAAACTGCAAATGGGTAAATACATTATTACAAAATGCTTACATATAAATACTAAGAGATTTTCTTCATTTTCTAAATTTACTTTTCTATAGCATAGTATTGTTTAATAGAATCAATACTTTCTCTTGGTATTCTGAAGAAATCAATGAACTTTTCAAAAATTTTCCTTTTTAGTTTATTCATAATTTTTCCTCTTTCTGTTATTTTTTTTCTTCCATGCTTCAGTTGTATGTTACTGTTAGCTACCTGCTTATTCTTAAGAATTGGGAACTGAAGTGTTGGGGATGTAGCTCAGTGGCAGAATGCTGACCTAGCAACCATGAGACTCTGGGTTCAACTCCCAGGACTGGAAAAATAAGCAAATAAGAAACATGAGATAATATGAAAACAAAGTAAAGGATGGGAACTACAAAAGTATTTGGAAGTTTTGAGCTAATATGTGATACTTGTGAAGTATGAGTATAACTGTGACATGACTGGGCTGGCTTCTTTACATCTTTCTCTAAGGGTTAGTCAGCTTCCCCTGAGAAGGAAATCTGAAGCATATATGAAAGACACATGAGGAAAGAGAGCAGTGTGTGTCAGCATTCGGCTTGTAAACACCCACTGAATCCCTCTATTTTTAGTGTCCCACCCCACCCAGAACTATGATTGACGTCTTGTGTTCTGAAATCCTGCTTGGGAGAAACTTGAATGTGGATATAATTGCTTCTTTATAGACTGCCAAGCAATTCTTTTTTTTTTTCTTACACCTTTTTCCTTATTCCCAGAAGTAGTTGATAGCAAAATCATACTTTGAGAGATTTGGATATGTATTCTGTATCCAATGGCATTTCAGTTTTTCTCATTACCATTTTTGAACTTAGCTTATTTAGATATATTCTTTCTGTTGTTTATCAGATTTACAGTTCCCACTATTAATTGCTTTTTGTCCTCTTTTTTTTTCTCTTTTCCTTTATGGGCTAGAATAACTTAAGATGGCCTTCATTTTCAACTTAGAAATAAAGTGAAAGTGTGTTTTACTTCACCATCTCTCTACTCACAGTACATTAAAATGAGTCTAAAATTAAGCTAAAAATGCACATAGTTGTTTTATTTATCATCGTTAATTGGTGGAGTTGGGATGCTTATCAGGTCAGGGTGACTCAAAATCTATGGCTCTTCCTGCTCCTTACTGCCATCTCAGTTATCTCCTTGTTTATGGTGGACCAAATGCAATTGTTTTGTTCATTTGCCAGGGTTGCTCAGTGGCTTATCACAGTCCCACAATGTCCTGCACACATCCTATTGACTGTCTTCTCACCCTTACAAGCAGACAAGTCTGCAAATCTCCACTTTCCAATTAGTCAAGTTAATGAAGCTCTTTAAAGAAATCCATAAAGTTACCTCCATGGTTCTGACACTTAGTAACTGCTGGATAATGGTCTCTAGGCACCTTCTCCATTAAAATATTGTATTTTGAATCCTGGAATGCTGAATCTGAGACTTCCTTACAACAGAAGAGAATAGGATCCCTTGAAGCATTCCAAACCCCAGGAAAAAATACAGAAATGGCACTTTGAACAGTGAAGTCAACTAAAAGGCCACCCTTAGTGTAGTTGCCTTCTGCCAGGAAATCTATAGCTTTCTAAATGAGGCATAGTGGTTGGAGGCAGAGAATGAGCCTGGAGTCTAGTCTTATGCTAAGCAAAACAAGGCCATGATAAAATGATGATTTAATAGGGTAAAAAGGACTGGATTCCTCAACCCAGACCAATGCCACCTGCTGGTTTTTTTACTTGCTCCCTTACATAATAGGGATGGTTTCTTACTTTCAGTTTTGTAATAATATTCAAATGTGAGTTAGAGTGGGGATATTCTATGCGTATGAAAGAAATTAAAAATTGACTTGGTAATGTTCACACTCAAGATGAATAGTGTTTATAGGCAAAGTAAATCACATGTTTCAAATATCTCCACCACAATTGGAAGGCATATTCTGTTCCCCTAAGTCAACACACCTTTCCATCAAATATCCAGCCCCAAATGTACAGCTTGCTGAAAATTGGCTTTGATTTTTCATTTTGATGAAAATGACTCATCTGGTCATTTAATGCATTTATCCATCTGGCTTACACTGTATTCATCTACAGCTATTTATGGCAAATTATATATAAACTATTTTTGAGTATCTTATAGCTACATGTTTGTTTTTATTCCATTATTTTATCAGAAATTATGAAAAATCTCACCAGCCTGTGATTGTCAAGAGTATGCCACCTCCTGCTATTTAATACCTATGCTGATGCTACATATTTCCATTCATTTCTTCCTATTAATATTTATTAATCCCTAATGATGTTCCAGACACTGGATTAGATACTGATACAGAAATAAAACATTATTCTGGATTGGCATATCACTGAGGGGAAAGAGACAAAATTCCTCTGTATTCCATGTATCATGATTCCATGTGTCAACAGTGGAATTAGAATAAAAGGTATTCCAACACTCCAGAAACATTCCCCCTATAGACAAGAAGCAGAAAACACTCACTTTTACTTTATAGGATGAATTTTTTGAGATTGGAAGTAGTCTTAGAGGATGGATAGACACAGAGAAGAAGTTTCTGTGTCTTCCTAGGAACAAATCATCTTGAGCCAAGTGCTAAGTGGCATAGGGTTGAGACATTTAGTCAATGTTCCTGGCTGACTAAAGCTGTTATCAACCCCATGTAACTCCATTGATACTGGCACTTAAACCAATTCCTCCTGTACTTGGAAATTACCGAGTCCCATTTGTGGTCTTCAGAAATCCATTTTAAAACATTAGTTCCTTTACTTTTTTGTTGTTAATAGCATGGTGAAACAAGGATATTCCTCAAAATAATAATATATTCACTTTTCTTTCAGTATAAATTTTGGGTTGTCTATTATGTGATGGGCAGTGATCTTAGTACTCTTTTTAAAATTTTTATTGGTTCTTTTCAGTTATATATGACAGCGAATCCATTTTGATATAATTATATAAGCATCTAATATACTGTATTTTATTCATAGGTGCCACAGTGGCGGACAGCCACCAATCTCTATGCTACTATAAAGAAGCCTCTGTGGTGGTGAGTAGGTGCTCAGCATTCCCCGTTAGCAATAGCCCTATACTCTGCATCCCAACACCCAACAGACACAGCCATCAGATTCAGCCCAGCACCATCCAAGCATGCAGACCCAGACTTCTAGGTTGACAAACAATCACAGGCTGGCAAGAAAACTATAGCAACAGGGAAGTAACTCTATGTCCCAACACCTTAAAGTGGGTCCATAGCTGTGTGTCCCAGAGTTTCCAGTTAATTCAATTATCATTCAGACAGATGGACTCAAAGAAGGAAATTTCTGAGGGTAACCCAAGCATCCAGAGAAGAAACTCATGTATACATAACAGAACAATACACAAAGGGGGTGCATAGAGGAGTGTCCAACAGATACTAGCCACCACTCCATGTGCCCAGGTACAAGTCCACCAACCTATGACAGATGCACTTCAAAGGAGGTAGCAGCAATGCCTTTATCCCACACATTCCAAAATATGCACTAGGGAGCCTACACTAGATTTGACAGGGCTGGATACATGCACCTTTTCTTTAGTGGGATATATGCAACTTCAAAGGTAATTACCTGCTTGATAAGTCACAATTAGGGATTGTCTCCTCTGATCCACTAAAAAGCTAGTAGGTGCACAGACACACCAATGATGGAGGGGCCTCCTAGAATTGTATTAGAGGTGAGCTGGTGTGCTTACTATCTGCACATACACAGGAAGTCCAAGGTAAAACCAAGGGATGCTGGATATCTTCCAAAGTTCCCAAATCCTGATGAAATCCAAAACAGAAAGATCCAATAAGAAATTTCCCTACCTTGATATTGATTATCATAAATGGCTCCAATGTCAGTTTGGATTTTAGAGATACTACTTTTTGCATTGAATCAAAATGTTTCCCTATTTTTTGATATTTGCTTGTACTTCTTCTAATGTTTTAAAGCATTAGCAGGAATTACTATTTTTATCTTTGTTTTCCTAGCTTAAGACTTCATATCTCTGTTCCCTCTTGCCTTTGCCTCAGCACCTTCCATTTTTCTCATTTTAATCTTAGTTTGTGTTATTTCTTTTCATTTTTTTATTTTCTTTCTTTTTACTTTGAAAATTCTTTTTTCCTCTTTTTTTAAACCCTATATAGTATAACAGGAATTTTACTATCTTTAATAACTAATTTCTCAATCTATTTAATAACATCATTACAATTTTGTACCCGGATTAGAGGAACTATAGAGAACATTTTCAATATTTTTCCGTTCTTAAGGTTTATTAGTACATGACTTTGTTCTGAAGAGATTGCTGTTAATAGAATTTACAATCTCCTCTCAAAGTGGTGCTGACAATGAGCATAGGAGAGAACATATAGTGAATGGGAATATAAACACCTGCATATTCACCCAGCCCATGGCACTAAAGAGAAAAATGTTTACTAAATAGTCCCTTGCACAAAAGTAGAAGAGATCATCATCTCAAGACATGGGTAGACATACAAATATTATGAAAAAGCAGGGGAATAAACCACCTCAAACAGCCTACAACACTTCAACAACTGATCCAATTGACACCACAGTGGAGGAAATGTCAGAGAGAGATTTTAGAAATTCCATAGTTAAAATGATCAGTGATATAAAAGAAGACGTAAAGAATTTAGAGAGAAAATACAGGAATTTAAATAAAAGAACAGAGATTTTGAGAAAGAACCAAACAGAAATCCTGGAAATAAAAGGCATAATAAATCAAATTTAAAATCCAGTTGAAAGCATCACATAGAAGATAGATTCTCAAACCTCAAAGAAAAGTTTATAATCTTTAAAACAATTTGCCAAAAGGAAAAAAATGTTGAGACCATGGCTAGAACGTTCAAGAAATTCAGGATAACATTAAGAAAAAAAAGTCTGAAAATCATTGGCATAGGAGCTACCAAAATACAAACTAAAGGAATGCTAAACCTTTTAAATTAAATAATACCAGAAAAATCCAAACATTGGAAATGGGATAGAAATCCAAATGCAAGAATCAATTAGAACTTCAAATAAGTGAGATAAAAATGTATACTCTATAAGACACATTATAATTAAAATACTAAATACAGAATAAAGATAGAATCTTTTAAGTCACAAGAGAAGCATGGCAGGTCACATGTTAAGGTGAGATAATTAGAATTTCCTTTAAAATAAGGAAGAAAAAAACAAGGACTTTCACCCTTACTACTTCCATTCAATACAGGTGTTGAAATTCTAGCCAGAGCAATCAGGCAAGAGAAGGAAATAAAAGGGATAAAAATAAAAAGTCAAATTACCTCTGCTGATAACATAATACTCTATCTAGAAGACCCCCCAAAAAATTCACCAGAAGACTTCTAGAGTAAACTATCAGGATATAAGATCAACATGCAAAAATCAATAGCTTTCCTATACTCTAATAATGAATCTGCTGAAAATAAGAAAAACAATTTCATAAAAAACTTGAAAATAAAACACTTGAAAATTAATTTAACCAAGGAGGATAAAGGCCTCTGCAATAAAAACTGCAAAATTCTGAAGAATTTGAAAAAGACCTTAGATCATGGAAAGAGCTCCCATGTTTTTGGATAGGCAGAATTTTATTTTTTAAACGGCCATATTACCAAAAGTGTTACACAGATTCAATTCAATCACTATCAAAATAATAATGGCATTCTTCTCATAACTAACAAAAACAGTTCTAAAATTCTTTTGGAAGACTAAAGTCCCACAGTAGCCAAAGAAACACTGAGCAAGAAGATGATGCTGAGGGCATTACAATATCTATCTCAAATTATATTACGAAGCTATAGACCAACATCAAGACCAACAGAATATAATAGAAGACACAGAGACAAGCACACGTGCATAGATCCATGTGATATTTGATAAATGTGTCACGAACATATGATAGCCTTTTTGACGAATTGTTCTGTGAAAACTATCTTCCCCCCATGCACAAAAAGCAATTGGAAATAGATCAAATACCTAGGAATTAGACCAGAAACTGCAAGTACTAGAGGAAAACATAGTTTCAATATCCCAACATATTTGTGCAACTTCTTTAACAAGACACTTAAGAGCTCATGAATAAAACCAAAAATCAATAAGTGGAAAAGAATCAAACAACTGAAAGCATGAAGAGAGAGCCTACAGAATGAGAGTTTTTTCTAGCTATTCCTCTGACAGGGGATTAAATAACAAATAAAAATAATAATTTTATAATAATAATAATTAATAAAAAACTCAAAAATTTGATAGCAAAAATTAAATTAAAAAAACACTCAATAAATGGGCAAAAGAATTGAACGGACTTTTAGAAAAAGAAAAACAAGGTGCCAAAAAGATATATGAAGCCGGGCCTGGTGGCGCACACCTGTAATCCCAGCGGCTGAGGCAGGAGGATTGTGGGTTCAAAGTCAGCCTTAGCACAGGCAAGGCACTAAGCAACTCAGTGAGACTCTGTCTCTAAATAAAATACAAAATAGGGCTGGGGATGTGGTTCAGAGGCCGAGTACCCTGAGTTCAATCCCCAGTTAAAAAAAAAAAAAAAAAGAGAAAAGAAAAATTGTTCAACATCTCTAGCAATCAGGAAAATGCAAATTAAACCACACTGAGATTTCATCTCATTGTAGTTAGAATGCCAATCATCAAGAAGAGAAATAATAATAAATTTTGGTGAGGACATGGACAAAAAGGTATACTCATACATTGTTGGTAGGCCTTTGAATTAGTACAACCACTTCAGAATGCAATATGGAGATTCCTCAAAGAACTACCAATGTAACCACCACATGACCCAGCTATCCCATTCCTCCATTCCTTGGTATTTATCCAAAATAATTAAAATCAACATATTATAATATATATATATATATATATATGTGTGTGTGTGTGTGTGTTTGTGTATGTATAGTATTATATATATATATATATCTGGGCTGTTGTTACTTCCAGGCTTTTACATCTCACAAAATAAAGAAAACATCTACCTAAATCAACCATGTATAATGTATGCACACATATTTTTAAATAATTCCAAGTATATTCTTTTGTATCAATAAATAGGAGTTCTTTAGTGACAATCCGTACACATAGTAGTTATCCAATCCTTCTCTCCATGCATATCTGTAACTTCCCTTTCCAATGGGAATAACTCTGCCTTTCACCATACAGAATTCATTTATCAAGTATTTAATTCCCGAATAAATGTATAATGCTTTTAGAAAGGAATTCTGGAAGGAGGAAGTGTCCACTTGGTAAGCCAAAGCAACACTGAAGAAGTATACATTTGATTAGTCAAGATGGCAGGAAAAAATCTCAGTGAGCTGGTAGGAATGGAACCCAAATTGGACATGAAGAATAAAATTGGAGGTAAGAATTTGGTGATATTTAATATAGTGAAATATTTCAAATAATATTTACTATAAAAATGGGGCAATAGAGGGCGATACAGGAGAACATGCACTAATATGAGAGTATAGGGAGAAAAGTTTTTCAGGTGCCTTTCCTTGACTTTTAGTAAATACAGAGTACTTCTATGACTTCCCTCAGAGATATCCAATAGAACACTGCTTCACACACTACCTCTGAACTAGCCAATTCATTTCAAATATTAAACCAATGTCTACCATGGTATGGGGTCCACCTAGTGTTCCTCATTTTGCCCTCTGAAACTTAAAATGAAGATGAATCTTTTGACTAGGATTTTTCCATTATAAATCATCTTTCTGGTTAAGGGACACAAAAGGAGAATTTCTTCTCATCATTTTTTGTCTTCTGTGCTAAATTCTTTCCATTGTCTTTCCATTGTATCACTTTTTCTAAGCCTAACCCTATGAAAAACTGTGAATATAAAAATATCCAATAAACAAAGTTGAAATGTATGGCATCAAAATTTCAACCATAAGCTATAATTCCTTTGTTTGTGATGCCCATGCACCTTGACTAACATTTGCTCAGTGTAAACTGGTCTGATGTCTCATATCTATGTTAAATTTGATCTTCATCATAGCCCTATTAGACAATGTGTTATAGTCAAATTGTAGATTAAAAAACTGAGGTTCAAAATTACTTAATACATGTTATATTTGGACATCTTGTCTGAACTCCAAATTTCAATGTTCTAAAGATTCATTGTATTGCTGATAACTCTGTGCACTCAATAAATATTTCTGATGAAAAGTAGTAATAGTGATCTTTTAATATAACCACCAGCTTGACTTCCATGTAAATGGATTGTTAAGAAAATTATGTGTGTATGTATGTGTGTGTATGTATATCATTCCCCAAATTCAAAAGTCACAAAATGAGAATTTATACTTTTTCTGACAGAAATAGTCTCAAATTCTTTTTGCTATATCATGCTTTTATCTTTAATATAGGAATATACTCAAGTGGATTTAACAGCTTATCATTCACACAATTAAAATTTCACCCAGAAATCTCAGCTGATATTAAGAAACTTGTTATATTTTTATGAACTTGAAGTGAATGGTGAAGTATGATCTTCATATTGAAGCAGTGTTCTAGATATGATTGAAAATAAATGTACGATTGAGCAAGTTTGTGTAGTCCCACAGTGTTTCTTCCCTCTTCTATTTCAGAGGTTTGGGGGCTCTTGTTTGTTTTTGTTTCCACATCTGAATAAAAACAGGTTGTACTTGTCTTTTGAGTCTGGCTTATTTTTGCTTAAAATGATGACCTCTGGTTCTATCCATTTTCCTGGAAATAATTTCTTTCTTCTTTATGACTGAATAAGATTCCTTTGTGTACACATACCCTACTTTATCTTATTTTGGATCCTTTTACTATCTTTTAGCAGATATCTGGCTCACAGTTGGCACTCACAAAATATAAGTGTAATGAAGAGACTTCCGCCAACAATCACTTTCATAGAAGATTGACATGAAAATTCTACAAAAGAACATCATTCTCCTTGTTAAAAGTAATCCATTATGACAAGCTGGGTGTGGTGGTGCACACCTGTAATCCCAGCAACCCGGTAGGCTGAGGCAGGAGGATTGGGAGTTCAAAGCCAGCCTCAGCAAGGGCAAGGTGCTAAGCAACTCAGTGAGACCCTGTCTCTAAATAAAATACAAAATAGGGCTGAGGATGTGGCTCAGTGACTGAGTGCCCCTGAGTTCAATTCCTGGTTCAAAAAAAAACAAACAAACAAATAATTCATTATGATCTACGTGATCTTATACCAATTTCCTTCTGCAGTTTAATTTCTTGTCTTTTTCTCTCACTCATGTTTTCAACAAACTTGTGAGATTTGTACAGATATTTTCCTGCTTTATAAATAAAAAAGCTGAACCTCAAATTTATTTTTTATGTTTTCCACCTGGGAAGCAACAGAACAAGGATCTGCACTCTAATTTCCTGCTTCTAAGTCTAATGCACTCTGCACTGCACTGTGGCTACCTTGACTCTTTCCTTCAGCTTGTTCATACATGTGCAGTTTTTGAGAGTTAGTGTAGGTTCTCTTAAGTCAAGGAGTCTTAAAGTATCAGCACTCTAATCCAGAGAGACCACGCTATATCCTGAGAAAAGTAATGATTAGATAGGTCACTGTGGTATTCCCCCTACTACTCTTGATGATTTCCCTCTATTTACATTTATTTTTATGCCAAGTTACTATTCTGTGACTTTCCACAAGCTTAGTTGTTCTGGTCAGATCTTTTAGTCGCAGCAGCAAAAGAGCTAACTAACTATTAAGCTTTCTGTAAGCCAATATCTTAGCCCCTTACTTCTAATTTAGTAGATGCTAGTCTGAGATTATTTCCACTGGCACTTTCTATTTACATTAGCTTATGAGGCATGTTTGGAAGCCAGAAGACATAGATACATGGATGATGAATAATCAATAAGATCAAGGTAGGAGAAGCAAATGAGGAAGAAAGGCACAAAAGCTACCAATGTCAAAATTCCTCTTTGTTTATCAATAAATTTACTTGAGCATGATTAAAGCTACATGCCAAGGGTTAAAGAGAAAAAATTTTAATTGAAATTCTGGAGTTGTATTTAAATATAGTTACATTTGGGCATGGGGAAATTTCTTCCTTTTTTTCTATTTTCTTGTTTTGGACTACACATATAGAGAAGATGAGACATCCACTGTCCAATACTGTATTCAATATATCAATAAATATCTTCTTTTAAATGTGTGTTATATTACAAAAAGGTAATGGTCACTGTAAAAGTTAAAAAATAAATAGCACACATAGGGACACTAGGGAAAACAGCAGATTAGATACAGGGTGCATTTCCAGCAGTTTCTCAGCACCAGACATAAAAGTGGGAAAACTGTTCCTCAGAGATGTTGATAAGAAAGGGAATTGACTGATTCAACACTGGAGAGCAAAATAATCTTAGAGACACAGAAAGTCAGAAACTTTAAATATAAGAAGTTGTATGCTAGAAATACGTCAGTCCACAGCAGAGGAGAGGAGGAGCACAGGCAGAGAGAGGGAAGTGTGGCAAGAAATGAATGGCTTGGGGCAACCTGTGGAATAGAAAGGAAGACTGACTTTAGCTAACTGACAGACAGTGCATAAAGCTGTTGAATGAAAAGCAATTAAAATCAATTGGGCAAGGAGGAAAGAGTCCAAGTGGAATCAGCACTGAGGAGGCAGGATTCATTTTTGGAGTACCTATGCAGTAAGGAGCAGAGGATAGTGACAGGGAATCTGTAAAGGAAGATGTCAGCCTGATCCATAGGTCACCCAGCATGATTGAAACAGTACATAGACAACTATACCTAGGGTAATATAGGCTGGGGGGATCCTGAGGAGAGAACTCCCTTTGTAACTGATGTTATGGTTTGGATGTGAGGTGTCCCCCAAAAACTCACATGTGAGACAGTGCAAGAAGGTTCAGAGAAGAAATGGTTGTGAGAGTATTAATCCAATCAAAGAATTAATTACCTGATAGGGATTAAGTGAGTGGAAACTGAAGGTGGGTGGTATGTGGCTGGAGGAGGTGAGTACTGGGGGCATGGCTTTGGGTATACAGTTTGTATCTGGCAAGTGGGTTCTCGTTCGTTCTCTCTCTCTCTCTCTCTCTCTCTC
>JAJEJO010000964.1:593093-608001 GCA_020662805.1 Glaucomys volans
CCCCCCCCCCCCCCTTCCTAATCATCATGTGAGCTGCTTCCCTATGCCACTGTGATGTTCTGCCTCACCTCTAGGCCTGAGAAACTGGGCCTGCTCTCTATGGACTGAGACTTCTGAAACCATGACATCCCAAATGAACTTTACCTACCCTAAAGTTGTTCTGGTCAGATCTTTTAGTCGCAGCAGCAAAAGAGCTAACTAAAATAGCTGGCATCCCATGTGAGCTGGGCAGACACCTGTAATGTATCAGGCTATACGATACTCCAGGCTGTCTATACTCCAGGTCTCATCCTCACTAATTCACAACCATTAAGAAGGAATAAGTGAAAAAAAAAGAAGGAATAAGTGAAGCCTCTCAAGATTTAGACATCTCACCCTAAGAGTGGAAATTTCAGGAGGTCTCTGAGTCCCAGACATCCAGCAGAGATCTGCATCTCCCCAGCAACTAGCGGGTGTGAACCCAATCTCAAATACCCACTGACAGAAGTCTAAGAGTCATTCAAACCAAAACTCAAGCTACTGGTATTTCAAATTTAGAACTCTGCACCAACTCCATTGCAGCAAAGTTTAGGACTGGAGATTCTCAGCTAAGTTCTACCAGACCTTTAAAGAACAACTAATGCCATTCTTTCTCAAATTATTCCCTGAAACTGAAAGAGAGGGAACACTCCCTATATATCCTGTGTAGTCAACATAACTCTAATCCCAAAATGAGACAAAAACACAAGAAAACAACATACTTATATAATGAACACAGATGCAAAACTCCTTAATACAATATTAGTGAACTGCATTTTAAAAAAAAACAAGAAGATAATACACCACAATCAAGTGGGTTTTTTCCAAGGGATAAAAGGTTGGTTCAACACATGCAAATCAATAAATTCTACCACAAGCATAGAATTAAAGATGAGAATCATATAATCATCTAAATAGTTAAAGATCTTTGATAGATTCCAGTACCCATTCATGTTAAAAATCTGAGGAAACTAGGGATAGGAGAAACTTACCTCAACATTTTAATGGCTATATGTGACAAATCCCAAGTCAAAATTATACTATGAACGTGATAGAACACTGGGGAAATTAAAGAGGACCTTAGAAGATGGAAAGACCTCCCATGTTCTTGGATAGGCAGAATTTACATATCAAAATGGCCATATTACCAAAAACACTATAAAGATTCAAAGCAATCCTCATCAAGATACTAATGACATTTTTCCTAGAACTAGAAAGAATTCTAAAAATTATTTGGAAGAAAAAGAGAACAGAATAGCCAAAATAAGCCTGACAAAGAAGAGTGATGCAGGAGGCTTCACATTACCTCATCTCAAATTATACTACTGGCAGGGATATATTTTAAAAAATCATTGGAAGAATAGAGTTACTTTAGATTAGGTAGAGGGGAGTGAAGGGAGGGAAGGGGTATATGGGTAGGAAGGATAGTAGAGTGAAACAGACATTATTACCTCATGTACATATATAACTGCATCACTGATGTGATCCTACAATATGTACAACCAGAAAAATAAGAAATTATACTCCATTTATGTATGATTTATCAAAATGCATTCTATTGACATGTATAACTAATTAGAACAAATAAATTTTTAAAAGCATGATATTGGCACAAATCAGACATAAAGACCAAAGAGACAGAGAAAAACCACACACTTTCAGTGATCTAATACTTCAAAAAGTTGCAAAAACATGTTGGAGAAAAGATAGGCATTTTAACAAGTGGCATTGCCCCAAACTGGGGCAATGAAACTAGATCCCTATCTCTCACCCTGCACAAAAGTCCAATCACAGTCAATAAAAGACCTTAGGAATTAGATCAGAAACTTTGAAACTGCTAGAAGAAAACACAGGCTCAATACCCCCAACATATTTGTGCAAGCAATGACCTCCTTAACAATACACCTAAAGCTCAAGAAATGTAACCAAGAATCAATAAATGGGATGATATCAAAATGAGAAGCTTGTGATCTTGATAATAGCAATTCTTATTGGGGTGGGATGAAATCTTTGGGTGGTTTTAATTTGCATTTCTCTAATTACTAGAGATCTTGACCACTTTTTCATATATTTGTTAATCACCTGTATATCTTCTTCTGTAAGTGTTTGCCCAAGTCCTCAGCCCATTTATTGATGGAGTTCTTTGCATTTTTGGTGTAAAGTTTTGTAAGTTCTTTATAAATTTTGGAGATTAGTGCTTTATCTGAAGTGTGTGTGGAAAAGTTTTTCTCCCACTCTGCAGGCTCTCTTTTCACATGACTGATTGTTTCTTTTGCTGAGAAAAACACTTTTCATTTTGTATCCATACCATTTATTGATCCTTGCTTTCATTTCTTGCACTTTAGGAGTTGTTAAGGAAGTCTAGTTCTAAACCAACATGGTGAAGATTCGGGTCTACTTTTTCTTTTATTTGTTGCAGGGTCTCTGGTCTAATTCCTAGGTCCTTGATCCTAGCTGAGTTTTGTGCAGGGTAAGAGAGTTTATTTTCATGTTACTGCATATGAATTTCCAGTTTTTCCAGCACCATTTGTTAAACAGGCTATCTTTTCTCCCTTGTATATTTCTGGCTCCTTTGTCTAGTATGAGGGAACAGTATTTGTGTGACTTTGTCTCTGTGTCTTGTATTCTGTACCATTGGTCTACCTGTCTATTTTGGTGCCAATATCAAGCCGTTTTCATTACTATTGCTCTGTAGTATAGTTTAAAGTCTAGTATTGTGATACCTCCTGCTTTACTCTTCTTGCTTAGGATTGCTTTGGCTATTCTAGGTCTCTTATTCTTCCAGATGAAGTTCATGATTGCTTTTTCTATTTTTATGAGGAATGTTGTTGGAGTTTTAATTGGAGCCTTTTGTAGTACACCTATTTTGACAATATTAATTCTGCCTATCCAAGAACATGGGGGATCTTTCCATCTTCCATCTTCTGGTGTAGATGTGGGAAAAAACACACATTTATACTTTGCTAGTGGAGTTGCCAATTGGTGCAGTCACTCTGAACAGCAGTATGGAGATTCCTCAGAAAACTTCAATGGACCCACTCTTTGACCCAGTTATCCCACTCCTTGGTTTATAACCAAAGAACTTAAAATCAGCATACTACAGTAACACAGCCACATCAATGTTTATAGCAGCTCAATTCACAATAGCTAGATTGTGGAACTAACCTAGATGCCCTTCAATAGGTGAATGGATAAAGAAACTGTGATATATATACACAATAGAATATTATTCAATCATTAAGAAGAATAAGATTGTAGCAATTGCAGGTAAATGAAGAGAATTGGAGAACATCATGCTAAGTGAAATAAACCAATCCCAAAAAACCAAAGGCCAAATGTTTTTACTGATAAGTGGATAATCATACATGGGGGGGCAGGGGCTAAGAGAGAAATGGAGAAACTTGATTACATAGAAAGAGAGGGGGAGGGGTGGGGGTATGAAAGACAGTGCATTGAGACATTACCCTATATACATGTATGATGACATGAATGGTATGAATCTACATCATGTAAAACCATAGAAACAAAAAGTTATGTCCCATTTGTATTCAATGAATCAAAATTCAGCCTGTAAAAATAAATAAATTTAAAAAACATGAAAAGCTTCTACAAAGCAAATGATTAAAAGCAAGAAAAGAAAACCTACAAAATGAGAGAAAATCTTTTCCAGCTTCTCCTCTGATAGAGGATTAATGTCTAGAATACATTAAAAAAAACCTCAAATATTTAAGACCAGAAAAACATGTAACCCAATCAATAAAGGGGCAAAAGAAACAGAACTCCCAAAAGAACAAACACAAAGGTCAAAAATGTATTAAAATGAAGGTCCATATCTCTAGCAATCAGGTAAATCCTAATCAAAACTACATTGAAATTTCAGCTCACTGAAGTCAGAATAGCAATGAAGAACACAAAAATAATAAATGCTGGTGAGGATGTGGGGGGAAAGGTATATTCATACATTGTTGTTGTAATTGCAATTAGTATAAACCACTGGAAAGCAGTGCATATATTTTTCCCAAAACTAGAAGTGGAACCACCATATAAACTAGTTATCCCACTCCTCAGTATATATTCAAAATATTTAAAATCAGGGTACTACAGTGACATAACTTATATCAATGTTTACAGCACAACAATTCATAGGAGTCAAGTTATAGAACCAGTACAGATGCTCAACAGTAGATGAATGGATTAAGAGACTATTGTATACTTGAACAAAGAAGTTTTACTCAGCTATTAAGAAGAATGGAATTATGACACTAGCTAGTAAATGGATGGAACTGGAGAACATCATCCTATGTGAAATAAACCAGACTCAGAAAAATCAAGGGTTGAATGGTTTCTCTCATGTGAAGAAGCTAGAACAAAATAAGGGATAAAGGTGTGTGGGGGGAGATGTTATAAAGATTATAGAGAAGATCAATGTAATAAAGAAGGAGATTGAGAGAGAGAAAGAGAGAGAGAAGAGAAGAGAAGAGAAGAGAAATGGGAAAGAGGAGGAAATGTGAAATGAATATGATAAAAATTTGCTACATGTAATGTATAAATATACCACAGAGAATTTAGCCTTCATATATATTAAAGCACCAATCAGAATATACAAACATATAAATGAGTGAAGGGATGACCAGTTGAATAGAAGAAAAAGAATAGGGAAAGTGAGGAGGGGAGGGAAAATGGGGAGGACAAAATACAGTAAATCAAATTTAGTGCAAGGATGATTTTGTCAAAGTGAATTCAAACATTATGTATAATTTTAATGCAACAATACAAGTAAAAAGACCAAAAAACAGGGAGATACACACACCCACACACAGATATACAGGGAGAGGGAGAGGAAGAGGGGGAGAAGGGGAGAGAGGGAGGGAGAGAAGAGAAAAACATAAGGCAAAATAAAATCTAACCCATAGTCACACCACCTGAAAATATTAATAGCTTTTAAAATTTGTTTCTAGTTTTTATACTAAGCAAATGCATAGTATTATTTTGTTCAGTTTATTTTATGAAATCATAAAGTTCATTCTAGTAGGAAGTTGGCTTGCTTCATATAACAATGTATCATACACATTTTTCCATGTCATTAACTATTTTACAATATCACTTTAATGGTTATTGTGAGTACTATGTTATGTATTACAGAAGCATAATAAATGCATCCACAATTATTAGATATTAGGCTTGTCTAATTTTATATAACTAGCACATCAAATGTGTAAACTTTAATAGCTCATTTGACTTCTCTTACCCTCAATATTCTAAACTTAACAAAAGAGGTGAAATATCTCTACAATGAAAACTGTAAACATTTCTAAAAGAAATTTAAAAGAACACAAAAAATGGAAAGTCCTCTCAATTTTATGGAAGGGAAGAATCAATATTATTAATATTCCCATAATACTCAATGTGATCTGCTCATTCAATGCAATCCATCAAACTACCAATAATAGTCACAGAAATAAAAAAAATCCTAAAATTTGTATGGAACTACACAACAAAAACAAAACTACCCCAAACAGATAAAGTTGTTTGAGCAAATATAATAAAACAGGAGTCATTACACTACATCACTTCAAAATATGCTACAAAACTATAGTAATAAGAACAGTGAAGCCTTGGAATAACAACAGACATAAAAATGGATGGAACAGAATAGAAAACCTAGAAGTGCACCTACCACCTGTGACCAAATGAATTTCTACAAAGGAGCTAAAAATGCACCTTGGAAAAAGAATAACCTTTTAAATAAATGGTGCTAGGAAAATTGGTATTCACATGCAGAGAATGAGAAGAGACCCCAGACTCTCATCAGTTAAAAAAACATCAACTCTAAATGGATTAGAGACTTAAAGTCAAGACCTTAAACTATAAAACTACTTGAAGAAAGGCAAAGGAACACTTTAGAATGTTGGAAAGGGCAAGGAGTTTTTTGGATAAGGCAAGGGAAACTCGGGGGGTGGGGTGGGGGAGACAAAATGAATTATGCTTTACATTAAATTGAAGAGGTAAGTAAATAATCTCTGTCCTGGAGTTATCCACATTATTTTGGAGAATCCAGAGAAGTGAATCACTAATTATAGTAATTACAATGTAATATGATTTAATAGGCCCAACAAAGTAGGGACAAAGTACTATGGAAGAGTGGAATATAATTATAGAATTTGGAACAGAAGAAAATAATATGAAGGAAAGATGGCATGTGATTTGACATTAAAAGGTGCATTTAATGTAATTAATGTAAAACATTAAGAACATTCTTTAACAGACTTGACATTACATATATTCTTAAGGGGTTGAGAGAAATAACAATTTAAAAATAAAACAGGCATAAAGAAAGACAGTGTATTCTATGCTTTAGGTCTGGAATGTCCCTTAAGGCATATGTCTTACAGACGTGGTTTCCAATTTGGCACTATTGAGAGGTGTGGAAGAGCGGGGGGCCCTGATGGAGATCTTTTGGACTTTGTGAGTGTGACTTTGAAGTGGATGGTGAGACCCTACTTTATTTCCCTTGCTTTCCTTCAGGTGAAGAGTTTGCTTGGCCATTTGCTCCCCATCTTGATGGGCTGCCAGCCCAGAGCAACAAGGCCAAGTGACCATGAACAGAAACCTCCACATCTGTGAGGACTTTCCCTGTGTAAATTCATTATTTCAGGTATTTTTTACAGTAACAGCAAAGTGGACTAACACAAACTTGGGCACCAGGAATGGAGTACTGGTGTCATACCTGAAATAATGTGGAAGAGCCTCTGGTATTGGTTTGTATAAGGCCTAAGTTCTGGTTTATGTAGTGGAGGAAATTTCAAGGCAACACAGCATTCAGTATGCATCATAGGTATTACTGATTACTTCTAGCCAAATTTACAGTATACATAAGTAGCAAAATAGGAACACAGTTGAAATATTTGAAAAATTGCATTCTTGTCAGGAAACAATTGTAAAGGTTCACAGCCAAGGAGGGTGACTGTGTTAAAGATTTGTGCCATTCAAAGAAGTCAACAACTTTGTGTTGTGAAACAGGAAGGATGTTTCAAGGTCATCTAAGGTATCAGAAAGGATCGATGACTCATTCAGAGATATATAAATGAAAATTTGTCCCAAGTCTTTTCAAAGCGGAGACTTTTGAGAAGAAAAGATTGTGGTGCCGGGCTCACCTAGGAATGCCTCAGGGATTGTCCTGTATCCAGCCTGCAAAGCACTCAGAGACTGCTGCAGCTCTGGTTCAAGCAGGTCGGGCACAGTTCATGATGTGGGAAAATTTTGGTATTGTCCACACAATGCTGGTTTTGCAGGCATAAAAAATATAGGGGTTAGAGAGTTATGGAGCCTTTCACCAATTTTTCAAAAGGAATGCTTGGAAGGCCAGGCAGCATGTGGTGTGGTTGGAATCCTTGCAAGTAGCCCTGACAGGTGATCTGGAGTTGTGAGAGTGAAGTCAAATCTACAATAGAAGCAGGAGGAAGATGGAGCTGTCAGGAACATGGACCACCTTGCAAGGAAAGTTTGCAAGGCAGCGAGTGGTGCCAAACCAAGAGAATGATCATTTGGGCTACAACTGGCAAGGCTGTGTGAGCAGGGCTGACTACTGGTGAAGATTAAGGATTTAATGTTTGCCCTGCTGGGTTTAAGTCTTTTTTTTTTTTTTTTTTTTTTTTGCCTGAATCCTGGTCCTTAATTTTGGAACATGACTGTTTAGTCCCTATATCTTGGAAGTTTATAACTTTTTCCTGTGATTTTTATAGGGGCAAGTAGTTAAGAGTTTTCTGTTAGTCTCTGAGCTTTGTACCTGAGTTTTGAGCATTGCTGGAACAGAATATGTGGGGCACTCTCAGAGATGAAGTAAGCATTTGGCATTGTGAGATTTGTTTGAATAATGGAGGTTGGGAGGGTGGAATGCTCTAGTGTGGATCTGAAATGACCCATGTGTTGAAGATTTGATCTCCAGCTATGAGGTTGTGGGGACTTTAAGAGGCGGGGCCTAGTGAGAGGTTTTATGTTATTTAGAGAACGCCCTTCAAGTGGATTGTGGAAGTCAAGCCTCTTTTTTCTCCCCACATTCTGGCAATGAGGTGCAAGGCTTTGCTTTGTTACATAATTCATGCCACGATCTGCTTCCTTTCCATAGTCCCCCAAACAATGGGCCAACTGACCATGGACTAGAATCTCTAAAACTGTGAGTTAAAACAAAACTGTTTCAGTTTGATTATTTCAAGTCCTTTGTATAATAATAAAAAGGTAACGTGGTATTTCTGGAGGTGATTCAAAATAAATGAGTTTATATAAGTTATCTCTCTAGACCTCAAATTTCATTAAAATGTGAGAAAATCAGACTAATTTATTTCTTAAATTTTCATATGCTATTGGAATTTTTATGTTTGAAATTTTTCAATAGTTGGCAAACCCTAATGCTTTGGTAAGCATTCCTTATCAAGGAAAGGCACATGGAATAGAAGGCAAATGGTTTTTCGTTACGCATGCCAATTCTGATTGTTTAGAAGCTGTCTGGAGAACTGTGTTGACTTGGAGGCAGTCTGAGAAAAAATGGTCCAATGACTGTCAATATTTTCCATGAATTCAAGACTGGGCAGAGCAGAGGTAAATAGGATATAGAGGGAATAGTTATGCTCATGAGTTCTTGCTATAAAAATAGTGCCATTACAGCAGTTTATGAGCCTGTGATAAAAATATAGTGGAAGATCCAGTGTAATGTATGAAATTTCAACATCAGTGGTCATGAGTCATCTAGTACTCAAAAGTACCCTTCCCCTGTAACTTTCTTGCAGTGGCACCAGTGAATGCAGAAGGCTGTTTAACTCAGACTCTGCTTCCAGTTTTGCCCCATCTCAGGAGTTCCCTGTCCCGTATCTGTGAACCTGGCTATGAGTTAGGGAGCATACCTATAAAACTCATGGTGAGAAGAAAAACAAAGGAAAATTACATGGACAATGAAGAGTATAAACATAGGAAAAAGTAGAAAATGCTTTTTAAAAGTGGATACTTTAGTTTTCAAATGAATTACTACTCATTTTGTGATTTTTTTTTTTCATAGATAAAGCAAAGGCTAAGATATACTCTCAAAACACTCTATGCTTTCTGAGTAACTCCGTTGAAGAATTAGGTTCATTGTCTCAGGAAAGAAATAGCAAATGAGAACTTATCATGCAATTGAAACAATTGTTAAAATAGGAAGCCACTTATTCTACTTTCAGCCAAAAATAGTAATTGTATTAAAATGACATACAATACATTGTCTGTTCATTAAATAGAATAATGGAGGTTTAAATTGCCCTTTTCAAGCAAATAGACTACCTACACAAGTCTGTCATGAGATGCATAGGTTTAAGAGCTGAGTGTATAATTTTTCTGCTTCTACTTAGTAGAAAATATCTTTTCAGAAATTAGTCAGTATGTATAGTTTTCAGAGGCATTTTTATAAAACATTTCTTATGTTAATATTTATAACTATTTATTTATTCTTTCCAAGTCCTTAGAGATTCAAACACTGAGCTATTGATTACAACTAACTCAATTAGGAGAAATAAATGGAGAAAATATTGGAAAGGGATATGAAATACATGGATGAAAATGGGATACAACAATGGGGTGTCCAGTTTTAATTCCCCCTGCATAATACTAATTATTTCAATCCAGACCATGACAAAAATCTAATATGAAATACAGAATGATTTAATTAACCCATCAGAGCATAAACTCACTTAAACTATTATTCAATTATTTGTTGTTAAAAGATAACATTTAGTTATGTCGACATGGGTGGAATAGCTATATCTGGAACTGATTCAGCACAATTAATAATTAAATGCTATAATTTTATCTAATTTGATCTTACAACATTAAGCTTAACCCTTTTGATACCATTGTATTTAGATTTATACAAGCTACAACATTGTGTCATTTACATGTATTACTCCTCTAGTTCCCCCAACAATTTTTGTGCTTTTATTCTTTGAAGTTGACAAGGGATTATTATTACTATAAAAATGAGAAAACTGAAGTTTAAATAAATTAAGTGGTTTACTGTGACCCTGTTAATTTGATTTGGACTTAAAACAATGTCCACTCACTTCCATAATAATTTTTTATGTAGGAAAAAAATCATTGTGAATATTTTCATAGACATCATTGTGCTAAACAAGTACAGCAACATTGAAATGTGAATACTTTAAATAAAAAAGAGATTTGCCATTAAATTAGGATGGTTGTTTCTAATTGGTGAAATCTCCTACTTTCCACAACTTTTAAATTGTAGTTCTAGACAAGTACTACAATAGCCACCAGCTGTATATGGCTCTTTAAATGTAACTCTAATAAATCATTATTTAAAATTAAGCATCTCAGTTGCACTAACTGCATTTAAAGTGTTCTAGTGCACAAACATTCTATGTGGCAAGTGGTAACCACATTGGACAACACGGATAAAGAAAATTTCCATTAATGGAAAATGGTCTTAGCATTTGTACAGACAAATATTCTAATGAATATTAGTCACCATAGTTATATTTTTATGCTACATATTTCTTAATTCTATGTGTTCTTCCTCTCACATACAAGATTGTGGTTGATCCTTGTATGTCATCACAGGTTTTAATGTTACATGGTGTCAGGCACAGAGGAGGCCTTTGATACAACTTTATTGTTATGTAATTAAAGACTCTGTAACACAGGAAAGAGATTTCTTTTCATTTATAAGACATAAATTTAAATCTCATTTATTGTATTAAGTACCACACCACCCCTGACAGTTCTGTGTTATATTTTCTACCTCTATATACATATATGCTACAGGGAACTGGGCCTGGTAGGCACACTTTTAATCCTAGCTATTCAGGAGGTTGACACAGGGGGATCACTCAAGGCCAGGAGTTTGAAGCCAGCCTGTGTAACATAGTGAAACCCCATCTCATAAAACAAACAAAAAACCCAAACATGGGCTTTCTTGATCGAAGGGCCAACACAATGATGTTTAGCAAAGGGAATATATATGCCAGTCATCTTTGGATCAAGGGAACATTATAAGAACTCATGACCCTTAGTAATTTAAAGAAGGACATTTTAAATACTAGTTCAAAGTTTTAAAGTGCCATGTATAAGAATTTTAAGTTAAGGAAAATTATTATTTTACAATGTACTTACTAATATATTGCCAACCATTTTTAAAATTCAACTCCTTCCCTCTGGGTTCAGTAAGAATATCATTTATTGAATCTTTCAATGTCAGTGAAGAATTAATTCACCCTGAATCTCTGCTAGTTTTAAAATGACTAAGTGTGACATTATTGACTAATAATTTAGCCTTGCGTAAAATTCTAGTTTGACCATTATTTTTCTCAATTACTTTGAAGATATCAATCAATGAACTTGTACCATGTATTATTACTGAAGATAAGCCTATTATCAATCTATTTTCTCATTGTTATTACTCTGTAATATTCTTTCAGTGTGACATTTAAAATTTTATGTTTTTTATGCTATACATTTTCAATGTTAGGTGTCTCATTGTTACTTTCAGAATTCTGTTTTTCTTCCTCCATCTCAGGAATCATATCTTTTTTCAATTCTGGGAAAGTCATCCAATATGCAAATATATAGGGATGTTTCATTAAGATTTTTAATGAAAAAATGAGTTCATATTTTATTTCTCTGAACTGTTTCTTCTTCGGTTTCATCATTTGTTTCAGGAAATACCTCTAGAACTGTATATCTGATCTACTTTTCAGTTCATTAATTTAGGCTATTTCTTAAATATTCAGTCTAAAAGTTCTATTTAGTTATTTTCTGTATTTCTTGATATTTTTTAAAAATATTCTTGGTTAAATTTCTATGTTTCTTTACCTATTTGGGTATTTTAATTTTCTTCTTTATGGTATTGACTGATTTTTTCTCATTACGGATTGTTTCAAGTTGTGTTCATACTTTTTCAAGTGTGGATTTAATCCTAGATTTTCTTTCATTACTGTGTATATGAGTGTGCATACCCTTGTATGCTACCTTAAGTTTTTAAAGGAGAGATTTTAAGTTACCACAGCTCAAGGCCCAAAGTTTCATTAGTTTTTAAATCTCTTTATATTAGTTTATCAGATTTTGATTCTACATAAGTTGATAAAATTTATTATCCAAACAGGCCACTTCTGAAAGTAAACAGGGCTTTGTACCAGGATTGATTTAGAAAAACTAGGAAATATGATCACCCTACTACACACCGTGAAATGATGAGAATGTGAATACTATAACCATTCATGAAAAATTCATAGCGTGGTCATTTACATATTTTTCCTTTTTTTCCCCTTAGGTAAGGAACCATGGAAGAATAGAAATTTTTCATCAATGTAATTTCCATCAGTGAGGATAAGTTTTTGATTACAATTTTATGAACGAGAACTGTCTGTGGACTAGAATTTGTCTAATCCACAGACAAGTGTCTTTGGGCTTTATGCAGGTCATTCACTGTCTGTGGCCTGAACTTGTTACCTGGTCTGAGCTTTGCAGTCCTATGTGCCAGTTCTTAAAAAGCGTGGTTATGACTGTCTGGGTATGAATGGCATGTGAATTTTATATTTCAGATTCTTTCCTACTCACTGGACACTGTCCTTAACTTTGAACTCATAGTGAAATTAAACTCAGAATTGTTTTAAGAACTATTTCCTATTCAATATAATTATGTGTTTGAATCATTTAGCATATTAAAAAAATAAGGCTACTGTCTGTATGACTATCTCTTTTCATGTACATTTTTTTAAATTTAATTTTGATTAATTGAACACAAATGGAGTACAGCTATTGTTTCTCTGGTTGTACACAAAGTAGATACACACCATCTGTGAATTCATACATGTACACAGGACAATGATGTCTGTCACACATTCTGTTATTATTACCCCCCCACGCTGACCCCTCCCCTCCCTTCCCTCTATGCAATCTATCCTTCCTCCATTCTTGCCACCCTTCTACCCCACATTGTATATCATCATTCACTTATCAGAGAGACCATTCGGCCTTTGGATTTTTGGGATTGGCTAATCTCACTTAACATAACAGTCTCCAACATCATCCATTTACCTATAAATACCATAATTTTATTCATCTTTATGGCTGAGTAATATTCCATTGTGTATATATACCACAGTTTCTTTATCCATTCATCTATTGAAGGACATCTAGGTTGGTTCCACAATCTAGCTATTGTGAATTGGGCAGCTATGAACATTGATGTTGCTGCACCACTGTAGTAATCTGATTTTAAGTCCATGGGGTATAGGCCAAGGAGTGGGATAGCTGAGTCAAAGGGTGGATCCATTCCAAGTTTTCTAAGGAATCTCCACACTGCTTTCCAGAGTGGCTGCATCAACTTGCAATCCCAACAGCAATGTATCTAATAAAAGAGAAAATAGGTCCAAATCTTCATCATGTTGGCCTAGGGCCAGATTTCCTTAACATGACTCCCAAGGTGCAAGAAATAAAAGCAGGAATCAATGATTGGGACAGAGTCAAACTAAAAAGATTTTTCTCAGCAAAGGAAACAATCAGCAATGTGAAGAGAGAGCCTTCAGAGTGGGAGAAAATCTTTGCCACTCACACTTCAGAGAGAGCACTAATCTCCAGAATCTACAAAGTACTCAAAAATCTTTACACCAAGAACACTAATAACCCAATCAATAAATGGGCCAAGGAAATGAACAGACACTTTACAGAGGAAGATGTACAAGCAATCAACAGATTTATGAAAAAATGTTCAACATCCCTAGTTATGAGAGAAATGCAAATCAAAATTACCTTTAGATTTCATCTTACTCCAATTAGAATGTCTTTTATTAAGAATACAGGCAATGGCTGGTAGCGGAGCTGCTTGTCAGCTCCAGCGGGGAATTTGGGCCCCGTAGGCACCATTCTACAGCTTCCTTGGCGGAGAGACTCCATCTTGAGCTGTCTGAGCCCTCGGACCTAAGCCCACCCCTTCCCGTGGGGAAACGGTGCTGCAGCTCCAGGTGAGATCTGGCCAGGAGCGGAGCTGCTTGCCAGCTCCAGCAGGGAATTTGGGCCCATCAGCGCCATTCTGCAGCTTCCCTGGCGGAGAGACGCCATCTTCAGCTGTCTGAGCCCTCGGACCTAAGCTCAGCCCTTCCCACGGGGACATGGCACTGCGGCTCCAGGGCCATGGTGCTGCATCTCCTGGTTGCCTCTGCCCAGAAGCATTGATCATTCCCAACCTGGAAGTTGTGAGACAGCAGCTATCTTGGGTCACCACTTGATCAAGCACCTCTCAAACATCTGGTGAGATACTGGAAATCTGCAGGGACGCCCTAAGTCTTTCCAGGGAAATTGCAATCCCTCTGATTTGCACTACTAGAGGGGAAGATACATGAGCAGCATGAGAAAACACTTGAAGAAAGTGTCCCAAACAAACCTAGATGATACATCAAGAGATCCCAAAGACAGCATGGTAGAAGGAATGACAGAAATGGAGTTCAGAATGTTAATAATTGAAATGATCCGAGAAGAGAATGAGGTGACGAGAGAGCAGATTCAGGCTATGAATAACCAGCTAATAGAGAAATTTCGGGAAGCAAAAAATCATTTCAATAAAGAGATAGAAGTTCTGAGAAAAAAACAAACAGAAATCCTTGAAGGAAACAAGGAAATGAAGGAAACAATCAACCAAGTTAAAAACTTAATAGAAAGCATAATTAACAGAATAGATCACTTGGAAGACAGAACCTCGAACAATGAAGACAAAGTATTTAATCTTGAAAACAAAGTCGAACAAACAGAGAAGATGGTTAGGAATCATGAACGAAACCTCCAAGAAATATGGGACATCATGAAAAGACCAAATTGAAGAGTTATTGGGATTGAGGAAGGCACAGAGATACAA